>VYYJ01005724.1:0-10611 GCA_021029165.1 Cyphoderus albinus
AAATGAATGCAAAATTCATGAAAAACTTTTTCAGTTGAGTGAGCTGGCTGAACTAACAAATTCACCTTGTGATAAAAATGCTTTCTTTGCTGGAGCTTGGAGCACTTTTTAGAGCACGCACGTCTGTTTCATAATACATTTTATTTTAAGCAAATCTTTCTTTGAATGAGTGTGTGTGAGTGAAAAAGCCAGGTCGAGGAAATCGCGTCACCTCATCCACTCACTGCGACAGGATACGATGATAGTCTCACATTACCACAAACAATGTTCATCTAACTTGTAAATACAACGATAATAATATTTAAATTCCAAAGAAATTGTGCACAATAAGTAATAAGCACTTAACGCGTGCACTTTCTTTTAACTCCATCTATTACACAGGCTACTATGTTTAAAAGTTTTGCTTTCGGAAGTAGTAGCGGAAAGCCGAGCCGCAATCCACAACAGAGCACATTAAATTAACATGACTGTGATTATCTTTGCTTATCTTTTAAAGACCTGACCTAATTGCGTGTTCTGGTCTGTTATGTTATGTCATGTTATGCTAGCTATCTAATGCTATAATGGAGTGCAGCTGTTTTTCTTCATCCTGTTCAGTTTCAGTCGACTTTGGAACTTTACTTGTACCGCAACTGCAACGCTACATTCTTCCAAATTACAATGTGAATGTGTGGAGAGCAACAGCATCGTTCCTTTCTTTTATTTCATACCAGAGTAAAAGTTTCCAATTCCAAAAACTACATAGTAAAAATCCACAGTTGGCTTCACAAACATCTTTCTGCACGCACACACGAATTTAACCCGTTCTTGTATTCTTCACAGAGAGCATCCAACTCCCAAGTGTCATTTCTGTGTTTGTTTTATGCTAAAGCAACACAAGACCGAGAGGAGGAAAAAGCAGTTGGATGAGTAGATCTAGATGAGTAACTCACCATGAGTTACATAAGTGGAACCCTTTGGAACATATGCAAGCTTCGCTTTGTTGTAACTTGCAAGCTGTAATATGCGTTATTAACTGCTTTGCATTTATGTTCGTGAAGTATTGCATGACAATGTATTACTCAACCACGCATTTGACCATTCAAGAATGCGGTAATTTACATGAAATGAACGTCGTACCGATTTTAAGGATAATCGCTGCATGGTCAATCTTGGGTAGGGCAAATGAAAAATGGTGCAAAATTAATATATTGTATCGGTTGGAAAAGATTGATGGACATTCAGTCAGATAAGGCACCATTTTTGATGGAGAGAGGAGTAAAATGATTTATAATGGTACCAATATGTATTATTTATGAATTATGACCACCGTCATATATTATGTACTGTGGACTTTGCTTTGGCGTTGCCGTTGCACTTATGACGTCATGAATCACGGTGATCACTGCTTGATTTGAATATGAAGTGAAATTAATACTACTAAATTCACTGTCAGGAGGATGTAAGACACGAAAATCTAAAAAAAAAATTCATCTTCAGAACACTTGGCACAGATGTTTCTGCCATCCCCTCTGAAATCCGTTAAAAAATGTTTAACGTTTTTTGAAAAAAAATCACAACAGTTTTTCACCTTCTGACATTATAAGACAACGACATTCTCACGTTACCCCAGTACGCCTACAAAAATTCATATGCATAACGTTACGTATGAATAAAGTAACCAGAATCAGATTAAAAAGACCAATGATTCTAATCTACTTTCAAATACAATAAACTTTGAAACTTTCTGATGTTAGGTAATTCCCTTCAGATATCAAATATTGATTCTTTATTTTTAATGCGCTCTAAAAATCGAAAGGTTACATAAAGAAATACAAATAATAAAATACATTTTTACAAGGACGTAATTCTAGATTTACTTTTACACACAACCTACTTTTGTACATATTCAGGAGGTTGTTCTTCTGAGGAAACGTTTGAACTTCTTCTGCTTCCACTATTTATTGTGCCTTTCACGTCAGAGTAATTCGGTGGGAAGTCTGACCTCTGTTGACTTTGTTCACTATTGTCACTCTCATCAATCTCATTTGCATTTCTCAAATCCTGACATGAGCAATGGAATCCCAAATTTTGAACTCCAATCCCACCACCCGGATCTGATGCGACTGCATTTTGTGCAACATTTTCAGAAGTTTCAGCATTTTCTTCCACAGCTTCTGCATCTGTCTGTCGATTATTTCTGCTCTCTTGTAAGGCGTCATGCTGCTCCTGTAAACACAACGCATTCTCCATCGCTATCGCTTGACAAAAGCAGGGTGGAGGTTCTTTGGTGTCGCAGACTTCATCATACGTCGGTGGGTGGTCCTACAATCAGATTTGTAGAATTGTAGCACAATCTACATAGTTAAAGTATGTATACTTATAAATATTACAAAACAAAAATGAAGCCTAAGTTTACATTTGGTGGCGCTTCCATCGTAAATTGTCCCCTCAAATCGGCCATTCTTGCTTGAGCCAATCTTAGTAGACGAGCCCGTTCCAGTGCTACATTTCTCCGGTGAAAGAGAGCAAAGACGATAGCCGTGGGCGTGATGATAAACAAAACGGCAATAGCAATACTCGTGAGTACATGATTCCACGTTAAGCACATTGCTTCATTTTTAAAAATTCAAAACATTTTAGAATTCATGTTTCTTTATTTTTTAAATCATCTTATCGTACTAAAAACTTACATTGACATGGACAATACTGCTCCGGGTGACACACTTCATTTTTTTCATCCGCATTTTCGTATGAACCACAATTGGGCTCATCATTGCACATCAAATTCTTAGGAATGCACCGAGAGAAAGTGGAGCTCCTTTTTTGCCATAGCAAGAGGAAAAGATATTGGTGACGTTAGAGGCGATGACGTTGATACCTCATTGATGTCGTGCTGGCGCCTGCCGCTCAAGGCCTGTTGCTCGGAACAGCAAATGGCGGGGCACAGGGTTGTGTAACAGTTGAAATACTCGTTGCCACATTCTCCGTGCATGTCTGAAAAGAAATATAAAAAAACTGTAAATTCAACTATTAACTATTAAGTAGTACTTAAATAATCATTTAAAATATACGTATGTACCCATGTACAAGCTAATGACCAATGTGGCTTTCACTTTTTCGTCGTTTCCTTTACTTTTGAATTTGGAAGTGATATTTACCATCCTCAGGTCATCGAGAACCTCTTGAACTTTTTGGAACTTGTCTCCACTGTGTCTCAAATAGATCCCCATTTGTGTGCACTTCCATTTCGACTTACTGATCGCATTTTGTGAGGTAATGTACTCCAACTGAATATATTCATCATCAGAGTAGTTACAGGATTTGAGGTGGACCGCAAGCAGAAATGCAGAGGGGCTCGGAGCAATGTCAAATGAGACAGTGTCCAAGTTGTTCTCTTTCATCGTCAAGATCTCCTGCTGGCGATGGTCGGATGACAGGGATATCACAAGGTGAGAATCCACTCCACTTCCGGCGCTCCATTTTCCATTTTGTGGAGAATTTTCACTCTCAAAAGAGGGTTTAAGAGATTTTCCAGAGACGTTGTTAGCCAATGCCAGAATGCATATTACTATGATAATTACGTTAATGAGAAAAATCTTGGTTTTGTAAAGAAGTGACAAAGAATCCATTGTTCTTTGTACAACCAAGATTCCCGTAGAAATTCGATGAAAAATGCCTCTGACTGGAATGCTAAGTCATGTCTGATGAAATATAGTACAGTTTTTATTAATTGCGCAATTAAAAAAGTGTTCTCCTCAAAAATATTACGCAAAACACGAAATAAAAATAATTCTCCAGGAAAAATTCTACTTTATGACTTATTCGGCACTTAAAAAGTTGGATTCAAGTAGGATGTTGTAAATATATGATTCAAACAAGATAACGCTGTGCGTTACTGATAACTATAAATCACAATAATGTGTAAAAATCTAAAAACATTGTTATATTTGTATTTAATTTAATGTGCATTGTTAATACCAGATTCGCTTGGGTTTGTTAATTAAAGTCGGTGTCGTCCGTCTTATCTCATCATGGTTATCATTTGCATTATCACAGTAGCCATTAGGCAAATGTGAACAAGAGAATCGTGTGTTCTCATCACACGACTCTACTGATAATAAAGACTAATTACATTTGAAAATGTCATCATCCATCATAAATCCTTATGTAGAGTTAGAGAATTCCCTAAATTCAACAAACATTGCCATTGTCAGTGACGAGAGAGCCGCATCAGATAAGGATTGCCTTTGCAGTTTGAAGTTAAGGTTCAAGTAAATAGAGTAAATTGATGCATATGTTCTAATAAAATGTGGCAATTGCGAATTTGTTGTTAAATATTCTTTTTACATGAATCATGGTTATGATTTATTTTGATTCAATGAGCGCCTTCGCCGCTAGATAACCTGGCAATCCCATGACTCCTCCTCCAGGATGTGCCCCGCTACCACAAAGGTACAATCCCTGAGCAGGTGTTTGTGGAAACCAGCATTTATCAGTGAAAATGGGCCGAAGCCAGTACAATTGGTCTGTTGACATTGCTCCATGAAATATATTTCCTCCAGTCAGGCCAAATTCAATTTCAAGGTCAACTGGGGTCAATACTTCCTTTCCTACAATGCTCTCCTTGAAACCTGGCGCGTACTCTTCCATGCAATTAAAAACGGTTTGGGCGTATTTCTCCTTGAACTCTGGATCTTTCCAGGAGCCATTTGAAGGCGAATACGGAGTAAACTGGGTGAAGAAGAGACATACGTGGGCACCTTCCGGAGAAATTGTGGGGTCCATGCTAGACGGAATCACAAACTCAATCATGGGCTTTTCCGATGGTTTATTCAATTGCCTGCAATCTTGGAAAGATTTTTCTAAGTTTTCCATTGATTCGCAGTTCAGATGAATTGTGCCTCTGTGTGGATCATGAGGTTGGTTTGGAACTGGACATGGGTCAGCAGTGAAGTTGGGGAGTCGGCTCACAGCAACTGAATTTTCAAAAAAACAGCTAAAATTATTTATTATTTAACTTTCTTAAAACTTTTCCTACTTATCAAAAATATCACTTAAATTATGACCGTTTATTTTCGTCACTGGTGATGTGTAATCGATTGCATCAATGGATCTTATGAATTCCTCCCCAAAAATTTCAACTCCACTTTGAGGATTACTCAGCTTTTTAAACGTGATTTCAGGTGTCGCATTGGAGAAAACGGCCAAATTTGCCGTTATTTCCGTTCCTTCCTTTGTGACCACACCTGTGGCCCGATTTCCTTTAAAAACAATCTCCTTAATCTCTTGTTCAGTGAAAATGCTGGCACCAAGTTGAGCTGCGCTTCTCCCAATGGCTTGGCTCACCCCGCCCATCCCACCTTCAGCAAAGACCCACTCCCCAGGATGACCCTCAATCCCGCCCATGATGTGATGTAGAAGGACGTATCCAGTTCCCACACAATTAGGCCCTGCCATGACTCCTATTAAGGCATCCGTTGCCAAAGTCGCTTTCAGAGGTTCCGACTCAAACCAGCGATTCAAAATTTTGGCCGCGGAACTGGTCATGATTTCGTAGAATCCCGGAATGTCCGCTGCTTTAATTCCTCCAAGGGCTTTCAAGAGCGGAATAACTGACTTCAGCCTTGCTGTGACCCCAGTTCCGAGGGTAGCACCTGGTTGCCCAAGGTTGGCAGGTCGGGATTCTAAAAGCTGAACGATGGGCTTGATAAATCTTTCCATTTGTTCTTCATATTTTTCATAAGCGAGAACGTCCTTCTTGGAAAACTTGGCAATCTGCTCCTTAGTAAGGTTTATGTCGTTCGATAAGAAAAGGGATTTTGCAGGATACTTTGAC
Organism: Cyphoderus albinus; assembly: GCA_021029165.1. Taxonomy (NCBI): domain Eukaryota; kingdom Metazoa; phylum Arthropoda; class Collembola; order Entomobryomorpha; family Paronellidae; genus Cyphoderus; species Cyphoderus albinus. Next base: position 5,819 of record VYYJ01005724.1, read on the forward strand.
CACAGATTTTCATTGATGGGTGTGTAAGAACTGTAAGGCTCTCTGTAATAAAATTTTAAACCGTGTTCCTGCAAATCGGGAAATTAAAAATAAATTGATACTCTTTAATTTCAGACAGAAATGAAAGTGCTTGCTATTCTTGTAACTTGCTTTCAATTTCAAATCCATAATAATGTAAGGCCTGAGGAGACTCAGGACATAAGAAGCCCTGGAGAATTTGAAACCTGGAACAATCTCTTCTGTGACGGCTGCTCCACCGATGACATGGCGTTTCTCGAGCACACACACCGATAACCCCGCTTTCTGAAGGTAGGCGGCGGAAATGAGACCATTGTGACCTCCTCCGATTATTACAACGTCGTAGGCAGATTTCAGTTGGGCGCTATCTTTAATGAAAGAGGACGTAACGGTAGAGGTAGACGCAGAACTGTAGCTGCATGTTTGAAACTGAAATAAAGCGGAAGGGATGAGTTTGTGTATTTTGAAACTGTAACGGCTGCACCTTACAAAATTTACTTTGGTCAACATGATGAAGACGATGCTTTTCATTTCTCACTCACATGAAAAAGTTATCCAGCCTTTCGAATATGGTACAGCTTAAGATGACATGAGTAAATTCTGAGATGATTAAAGAAATTAAGACGCTTCTACCGGCCAGATATGTCTGCAACTTGCAGGTTGCAGACAAATATGTAATTAGTGATAAATGATAATCCTCGGATTATGGTTACATGACATATAACATTTCATTCAACACATACATATAGATCTTGCATGGTTCGTGAAAAGTCGAGGTAATCAGTCTCATTCGACACATCAGGCATTGTAACGTACATTGCATTATAAGAACCTACCTAGCGACAATTTCCAATAAGTTAATTAACTTTTAATTAAAATAGTCCTTTCAACTTGTGTGACTTGTGCAGACAAAAATATTTTGTATGTTTGCGTATTCTTACTCCCAAATACATACGTACAAACTCTCATGTTAAAGTCTTAAACTCAAGTTTGTAATTTTTGTATCAAAGTTGTTGAGTCTGAACAAGATTATTCGTTTCACTTCCAGGTTTGAATAAATAATATTAATTGACGGAGATGGATGAGAAAACAGAAAATGTCACGGTGTCGCCCAGTGCTGCCACTATTGCCGCTTCCACTAATACAAGACAAATGAAGAAGTCAAAGAACAAGAAGATTCATAACAAAGTTCGTGTAAAACTTCCAGGAATTGAAAGCTATGAGAAAGATCTACAATTTCCGTATGGGAGCACAAATCAAAAATGATTTTTTATTACTTCGTTCGTCAATTATTCATCTTTGTTAACTGCAGAGAGGAATTATTATTTTTAATCAATTATAGAGCGGAGGCCCCGGGTCGGGTTGTGGTTCGTCTGGAAAGGCTGATGGGCTCTGATCGCATCAGAATAACAGACCCCAAGTATTTATCGACTCTTGTTGAACGATTGGAGGAGGAAGAGGCGCAAGCGTGGAGGTCCAGAAGTCGTCTCCGGAAGAAAGGCGAGAAGACGAGGTCACGACAACTTGCAATTGACGGGCTCATGGAACCTACTAATGACATGCAGGATCTTTATAATCATCCAGTGTTTCGGTAGTTATTAATCAATTACAGATTAACAAAAGTTTACATTAAAAAGTATTTAAAACATTTTAAATTCTAGAGTAAACCGGGTGTTAAATCGATTGGCGGTACTTGATACCCATATGTCTTATGTTGGTCCTGTGGAAAAGCCACCTCCGATAAAGCACATGGACCTATTCACTCCAGAGGACGACACCGGAAAGATTTTCAAGACTTTTCCTGGACACAATCTTTTTGCTGGTAAACTGGTAAATAAAGGGTAACATTAAAAATTAATTAATATTTAATGACAGATACTTTTTGTTTTAGAAATCTCACATCGTAGCTCGAGTCGTTCAAGTCCGGCCGAATCTCGTCAAGCATCAACATCACCAGCTTCCTCCGATGGAGGAAAAGGGCGGAAAAGACGAAGCCCATTGGGCCAGGGAAGGGCAAGCAAATCAAACCGAAGCAGTGTGAAGTTGAAAGGTTCTGCTTCACAATCGAAAGCTGCGACTTCACCACAATCGAAAGTTTCTGCGTCACAATCACAATCGAAAGCTTTGACCTCACAACAATCAAAAGTTTCGATTTCGCCGTCGAAAGCTCCGACTTCACAATCAAAAGCGCTGACCTCAGCACAATCGAAAGATTTATCTGCGCAATCAAAAGCAACAGTGGCGAGCAAGTTGAAAGCTGAAGATGACGAAGAAGAGGAAGAGGACGAAGAAGAGGAAGAGGACGAAGAAGAGGAAGAGGACGAAGAGACTGACGCTGTTAGACTTGAATCTCTGACAGAACTCAAGACGTTGTACGGTGTCCCTGATTCCGTTGATCTTCATGAGTGGGAGCCATACAGATCGGAATTGGTGGATAAGATGTACCGCGAGGATATGGTATTTAAAATTATAATTCATCAAAGAACAATTTTTACATAAATGGCAAAGTTACATTAAACAGAAAAATTAAAGGCTGAGAATATTTTTGACACAGGTCAGTTACGAGAATTTGTACGGTATGGGTGAAGAAGTGGTTGATGTGTTCGAGCGAGAGTTGCGCAGAGCTGAAGAGAACCCGGAAGAACTACCCACATCACAACTTTGGAAGCGAAAAGGAAAGCTGGAGGGGGCCGAAGGGGATAGTGAAGAGCAAGATGAGGATGAGGAGTTAGACGAAAAACAGGGAGGAGAGGATGGAGAGGAGACTGATGAAGAGGAAGAAGCTGAAGTCGAAGGAAATGAAGAATAACCCACAATTTTGTAAAGCTTTGAGTACAATGACGGTAGAAACTAGAATAAAATTGAAATTCTCTTACATCAATCATTACCTGGATCATTTTCTATATTAGTTAGTTATACATTTATTTATGAATTTATTTGTGGTTTGACTTTGATGTTTCTGCCAGAAGAAAGTCTTAGACATAAAAAGAAATCATAAAATGAAAGAAAACTCGTACAAAGAGGCAGTTTTACAAAGGATCATAATATCTGACTTATAATAATGTATATTTAAGTACTTATGTTTGACAAAGGCAAAACTCTTCACATTGGTTAATATTAATATTCTAATCGAAATAGATTTGCACTTAACTATTTGTATAAGTTGCTTATCCATTCTGTGTTCTATTAAATATATAATCTTAATTTAAATCACTTTATTATGAGGACAACAAAGACGAGATTACGAGAAAGACGACGAGAAATCTCGCCGTATGATATCAAAATTCGAAAAACCAATACCACCTAAATTCGGCTTCGCTTTTTGCTATTTCCTGTTGGAGTAATTGAAGAAGATTTTCTACCTCCAGCAGTACTGCTTCCTCCTTCTGACCCAGTATCTGAAAATGACGTGGAATGTTTTCGTTTATTTGATGCTAACGAAGATTGGATTGAAGAACTCCGCTTTGCTATGGGAAGAGTCGGTGGAGTCTCACGACCTAAAATAAAAGACAAGTATTTCAAGGATTACATACAACATAGGTCTTACACTGAAATAGTTTTGAGGTGAAAAAATTGAATTAAAATAGAAATTGCAATAATAATGCAAATTGCTGACCACTTCCGGAATCGCGAGACTCATCATCCATCATTTTGTCCTGGGAAGACGGGCCCTTTCGATCTCTGATTAATTGACTGAAGTCTCCTTCCGGCAGACTGAATTCCGACTGCTCCAACGGAAAAGGGCAGTTTTGATTCAGGGTTTCCTGTAGAGTATTAATGCATACATTGAAACAGTAAAACTCTCGTGATATTGGTAAATATTAATTAGCAAAAAGAAAGGTGACATCAATCGAACTAAAACACATACCAATTTCTGGAGATCGTACAGTGTCCCTAATTTCGCCCACAGAAGTTTTGTGTCCACTTGTTTCTTCGTGAAAGCCTGAAACCTCATTTGTATGCCAATCATGTGGAAATGCTTATTGACACCTATTTAATCAACACATTGCATATTTTTTATTTTAGAACTAGTTTACTGATTAATGCTTGTGTTAATTAGCTCAACTCCTTGACTTACCCACTGGCGCCAAAACTCTGCCCCCGGCAGTGATGGATTTGAGCAGTGCTGCGGTTTCCTCATCCGTCCACTCGAGCGAGTTGAAAATTCTCTCGTCCGCGTCCATTTCGTGAAGATTGGAAATCTCAGTTAAAATTCCAGAATTTCTCATTACACAATCTTTTAAATTCCACTATTTCCATTCAAAAACAATAATTAAATTACAAATGTAATTTATTCGTAAAACTATGAATAACATTTAAAAACATTCCCAGTTTTTCGAACCCAGAAATTCGAGAATTTCACGAGATGCGAGCGAGAACAATAAGAACAAGAACACAGCTGAAACAAACAAACAAAAACTAAAAAAAATCACACAGACAGACGACAGACGGGGAGCCGGGAGGTGAGAGGAGACAACAAAACGGAAGCGTCTTCTTACATGTTCATTAATTTGTTTCACTTTGCCCCGAGTTTTGCGGCGTTAATACCGGCTCATCGCTCATGTGTTATGTGTTCACTTCATTCTAGTCACTTGTCTCTTTGCCTGTTTTTTCTACCAGTCACCAACAGACGCAGCTGCTGCAGGCAGACTGACAATGACAACTGACAGAAGTTGTTAGTTGAAGTTGATAGTGGTTTAATTTAAATTGATTATCGTAATTAACTTGAACTATTTTTATAGTTAGTGGTTGTTGTATTTGTTAGATAGGGAATA
>VYYJ01005725.1:0-10611 GCA_021029165.1 Cyphoderus albinus
AAAGTTTTCGTATTCGAACTTATTTTGTCTTCAAAATAACACCCGCCTTCAATAAAATTGTATTATAGATGAATCACTAATTATTAATTCTCATTCATTCGCCAACCATCTACTAACTGATTGTATCCAAAACAAAATTATAGTTTTTTGGGAGTGACCGAGTTCAAAAAATTAATAACAGCCTCTTGACCCATTCGTTTGTAAAAATGCGGCTGACAAAATTTCATCGGAGTTTTCTTTCTTTTAGAAAATGAGAATGCTTCTCAGGAAATTGACTCGATCACGGAATTGTGTTTTTGGTTATTTTATTATTCCATTGCGTGATCCATTTATTTCTTTTATGGCAGACGCAATGATTTGTAACATTTCTGTACACAAAATATACAATTTTGTGCATGCGATATACTTTTTTACTTTATCCGCTGCTTATTCGATTACATACATCATTCCTTTGTACATAGTTCTTAATAACTCGCGAATTTCGATTTCTGCGAATGTACGCTTAACCTCACCTCTCTACTCTTTTATTCACTTCCGTTCTCAATCAAAACTTTCCGTTCCAAAAACAACGAATTTTCCTTTTTTCTTTTTAATTCGTATTTGTAAAAACTGTAAAAATAGGATTACATTTTTCTTTCATATTTTGTTTATTTGTGACCAACATTTTTTCATGCACTTTCGTGTAACAATATAAAACGTAGTCTAACCTAACGTATTGATTATAAACTATTTTATAAAACACCCAACTGATTTGTCCCTGTGCATTTTTATTTTTATTAAATTAACTAAATTAACGATCAGACTATTTTAATTCATTAATGGGCTACAGAAAGTGTAAGTAAGTAAAAAAAATCGTGAATGATAATTTAAATAATGGATTGAGCAGCAACATTTAAGCTAAATAATAAAACATGTTTAACAACAACAACAGGAGTCTTTCGTTTTAAAGAGGGACGCTTAAGTTTTTCAAAGAAGTCCTTTTTTGCTTATCTTTTTGGTTTAATTTTTTTATGGTGATGATAACACTCGGAAATGTTTATATTATACTACATAGGATGATGTTGCCGCAGATCAGAGAATTAGATGTGTTGAAACGACAGAGGCACTATTCGACCGGTAGTTTTCGCGACGGAAACCGATATGTGACAGTGACACGAAGACCCTTACCGCTAAGGTTGAAAACTAATAACTAACTAACTAATCAATCAATAAGTACAATACCATACAATACAATAGAATGAACAGCAATTACAATTTAAATTAAAGTAAATTACTACATAAAAACGTTTTTCTTCTATGTGTGGATAATTTTTTTAAATTTACAATTAAAGTAATCACTTCTCTTTCAATATATTATCGTAATCTGAGTGTGCGTAATTTTTTCTTCAATCAATATGTTCTTTCTTCCAGTCATCTGTACATTAATTAATTCATTAATTAATCGCTCATTTTTTATCTTCTACAACAAAGTTTTTACGCAGAAATTTCAAAAAACACTTCAGACTTTTCACTGTCGTTTAATTGTAAGAAACTGTTTTAATTAACTGTTGTATATACAATTAATTATTTGTATCTAATCTCTATAAATCGCGCATCTTTTGTTTGAACAAATAATCATATAATTATTGCATATGATCATTAATAGTAATTATTAATGAATGAGGCTTGATTTATCTATAATTATTTAAGTATTTAGTAAGATGTGATTATCGTTTTAATTCAGTTCGTTTCATTGCCAAAGAAAAATCGTAAATAATTACGCACGCGGTATTATGCTCTGATACATCTACGTGAATTGTGTCAGTTCATAATTATATTTAATTCGAGATAATTAAGTTGTCCGTCGTTGAACTACAGAAAAATAAGTGAAAGTAGCCAAAGAAAAAAATGGGAAAAAAACTTCAATCAAAATTGCAATAGTTTCTAACTATCACTAATCATTCATTTATAAAACACGATTTTCGCTTGATTTTGTTTCATTAATTAATTAAATTTAACTTTCGTGCTTTTTAAATTTAACTCGCTTTTTAATCATGGTTTATTTCTGTATTTCTCTATTTTAAGAAAAAAATTGTTTGATTCTTCTTTTAATCTAATCTTGTTCTTTGTAGTGTCCTCCTTCTTCCAGTTTCTATCTTCTAAAAATGGGATTCTTAACGTATTCTATAACTAATTTAAACTGTTTTCATAATAAGGAGAAAATTGAGCTCTTACGTGTTCGAAATAACTTGACCGGACTTTCTCTTTTCTCAAACTTTCCCATGTAGACCCTTCCTTTCACCAGATGATGGCACGAGTGATGAGCATTTGCAGATGCTCCAGAGAAAGGCGCGGCGAGGACTCTTTGTCACCGGATTCTGCTGCGGAGGAGGACCACCGCTTCAACCGGAAACGACGCCAGTCACGAAGACAATCAACGGTAAAACAAACACCATATTGAATATTTTAACTTTCTCCTTCTTACTTAAAAGAAAACTCCCCCACCTTTTACTATTGTATCTGAAAAATTTGTAACACGCATTTTTTTAAAATTCCATTTAAAGGTGACGAATGACGAGAGACGTGGCTCCCGTAAGTCGCCCGACTCCTCGTCCACTTGTTCCTCACGGGAGCCATCTCCAGTCGCACCAAGACATAATTTAAGAAGACAATCAACCACCGAAGAAATTCTCAACCGCTTCAACCGGAAACGACGCCAGTCACGAAGACAATCAACGGTAAAACAAACACCATATTGAATATTTTAACTTTCTCCTTTTTACTTAAAAAAAACTCCCCCACCTTTCACTATTGTATCTGAAAATTTTATTTTGTAACACGCATTTTTTTTTAAAAATTCCATCTCAAGGTGACAAATGACGAGAGACGTGGCTCCCGCAAGTCGCCCGACTCCTCGTCCACTTGTTCCTCACGGGAGCCATCTCCAGTCGCACCAAGACATAATTTAAGAAGACAATCAACCACCGAAGAAATTCTCATCGCTAGAGGATTTCGGAGACAGTCCACCACCGAGGAAATGATTCGCTGTAGAAATTTTAGGTAATTTTTATAGACTCAAAACCTATTCCAATATAAAGATTTTCAGTCTTTTCAAACACAAAGTGAAAGTAAAGAGAAAGTCAGAAAAACACTTTCTCTAAAAAAAGATGAGAATAGCTTAAAGCATATTAGCAAAACATTAGCAAAATAAGCATTTTTTCATATCCACTTTACTTTCTTCGAGTTTCTCCACTCCATCAACCTAACCAAACAGGAAAGTAGATCAATCGGAAAACTGCAATTTCTAAAAATTATTACTTGCGTTTATGTTTGGTCCCCACCCACGTTTATTACTGCACCATTAATATCTGTCACACGCTTTCCCCACTATATCATTACTCTTGTTGATTTGCGATGTCAAATTAGCGGCTCAAGCACCATTTGGAAAATTAATGGGTGTGCTGCTGCACTGGTGAAGGCTTGGAGAAAGTCATTGCTTTGTAGTGCGTTTCACTGAATCATATAAAATGTAAAAGCGGAAAAAACTAAATTGCAATAACATAAAATAGTCAGGTATTTTTGCTTTCACCTGACTTGGGCAATTTTCATTTTTATTTCTATTTTTTCTTTTCTGTTTCTCGAAGGCGCCAGTCGACGCAGTCCGAGGAGATGACAAAGACGAGAGGACGCCGGGATTCCGCGGCCCAGATAACGGACGGGACCATTGGAACTATGATAGTAGAAACAACGTGCGCTTTCTTTGACACAAGTACGCAAACAGGTAATAATAATTAATTGATGCAATTCATCTCAGTGTTGTGTGTCTCAGTTGTTTCGTTGTAAACAACCTCGACCAAGCAAACCTTCATTTCATCGTCACTCACCAACCAAAAATTCCAAACCTCCATCATATCATCGTAGAGGTAACGTATCTATCTGTGCTTTCTCTGTATTGTATTGTATTTTAAACAAATTCTTTTTTCCTCTTTCTCGGTGAAAGTTTCAAATTTTACTTTCACTACAGTTATCATATGTCATAGACATCATCGTCTCTCAAAAATCCCTCAGCTCACCCTGGCTGAAACGTCTGAAACTCTAAAAGCATTTTGGGACTGGAACACCTCCAAAAGAGAAAGTTCCGTTGAGACGAGACAGATGTTCCAAACATGCTCGTTGCCCAGATGAAACGTCTGAAACTCTGAAAGCATTTTGGGACTGGAACACCTCCAAAAGAGAAAGTTCCGTTGAGACGAGACAGATGTTCCAAACATGCTCGTTGCCCAGTGGAATGTGTTTAGAAAGCCGAGCATCCTTTTTCCAATGAGTTTTATTTTCGTGACCGCTTTTCCCCGTCGCGTCGCATCGTCTTTTCTCATACAAAAAAATGGCAACAGTGTAGCCTGTGGATCTTTTTCTCTATTCTAATTTGCACTTTTCTATTGTGTGTGTACGTTTAGGTACATACATATCGCATAGATTGCAAACATAGTTTGCTTATCAGTCCCATAACACTTGTGGACACAAACGGAAGACACAAACGAATAAAATTGTCTATAGTTATATAATGGGCTATAACTATGTATGTGTTTATTGATATGTGGGGAAAGCAGGAGAAAGTAGAGTGAAAGAAGAAAGAAAAAGAAGCTGTTGCTATTGCTGGCTCTGGCTGGCGCCCTAAAATAAATAAGTAAAGCGAAGTGAAAGTAGAGAGGAAACTTTTTGCACAACTCAGGTCTCCACTTTTGCACATGTATTTTTGATGAAACGTAGTTAAGTTAGGACAGGAGCTGCTCTATCTACGATAGCATTGGGCATTGTAGTAGTAGTACCATTCACGTTTACCGTACAACCATCCACTACTGAGTGAAAGTAAAGAAAAGAAAATTTGTACAAGAGAGAGTGATACGTATCTCCAGTTTCATTCTCTTTTCCATTCTCTGAGGTATTTTCGAGTAGCCTCTGAGCTCATGGCTGGCTGTGAGTGAATCCACATCCACATGATATTCATAACATAACACAGAATAACTGTTGTACCTCTCTTTCTTTTATTCCTCCTGCAATTTTCCTCCTCACAACAACATCATCGTCATCAACATCAGCAGCAGCAAAAATACTCACATGTGCTGTGCATGAATTTAGAGCCGCTGCTCAGTGAGTAACACTTTTCCTGGGCTTCAATTTTCGAGGACGCAGCATGTTGATTTGATGCTACTATTCCTTTCCCTTGCTTGCCACCATTTCACATCGTTTCGTTCATTCGTTGCTGCGTTGTTTTTTGTTATCAGGAGAAAGTAGAGAAAGAATGTGTATGTCCATGTCAGTCAGTGGTACTTTCTTCGCTTTCTCTTCTCTCTAACGTGGATGGAGCGTGGACTGGAATTCTCTTTCAGTCAATGTGTAGTTTTCCTGGTGAAAGCATTCTCTCTCCAAAATAAACCTAAATGAAGGGCATTTTTAAACCGGTGAAAGTAAAAAATACTTTCACTTTAAAATTTCCAACTTAATTTTTTACTAACCTAAACAAAATTTTAAAGACTAATTTTTCGCATAATCAAATTACTTTCCTCACCATTATGGTGAAAGTTAGTTAGTAAGTGAGTGAAAGCATTTACACTTTTGGTAACTTGAGTACATTTTCAGCTCGCTGTCGTGTCAAATGGACCACAAAGAGCGAAAATGAGTGTGGTTTGGATTATAAGATTTGAAAGGGGAAATGAAAGCAAAATATGCGGTGGTGCGGTATTACTTTAAAATGAAAGTTCATTTACGACAGGTGAGCTAAGCTGACCGAGGAAAAAACTGTTGCATCAGCGAAAAATTAGATGCCACTTGTACTAAATAAAATAATCCAATACTTTCACTCCTGCGGAGAAAGTGAAATGCGATGGAGAAAGCGAAGTGAAAGTGAGTGAAGGAGTGAGTTACTGGTATGGTGAAGGTAGATGAGGCTAATGTGAGTGAAAGTGAGGGCCACTTGTTTGCCTTTTGGTTAGACCACTTACTTTTATTTTACTTACAAGAGTGAAAGCATTTCGAGCTGAGGCTTTGGAGTTGAAGTTGAGGTAGATTCTTTTAAACCTGGGTGAACGTGAACATTAATTCCAAGTTTAGCTTCTACTACCAGAGACAAATAAACAAGTGGAAGTCACAAACCCGAAGTGAAGAAGAAACTCGTGCTGGATAGTTTTCAGCAAGTGATTTCAATTCTTTAGTGTAAATAATAGACACATTTTTCAATTAAAATTCTTAATTTTCTACTAGCCCGGAAAATTAAATTGATTTTGTTTAAAATTATAAATCAATTAGAATTAAGTGTGAATTATTAATTAATTGGTAATTATCATGAATATGTATATCTGGAAGAAAAAGCTGGTTTCGCCGTAAGAAAAGAGGGACGTTGTACCACCCATGTGCACTTTCTCCGTAAGTTTTCTAATCTTTTCATTCAGAGACGAAAAAGTTACATAAGTTGGTTTCAGCAACAAATCATTATGTATTTAAGAGGAAGGTACTGAAAATTTGTTCATGTGTGTTTATCAAATATTTAGGGTGTTAAAATTACACTGAAATATGCATATTTATTACAAGTCACACTTTCACTCGGCAGATTTTCATTTTCACTCGAAGGAGTGAAAGTGGAAGAAAGCTAATGGATCTTCTTATCTTGCTTTGCTTGCATGCCCTGCTTAAGTGGTGGTTCCAGTTTCCACTTCGTTTGAGTTCTGCTTTCGCTAGAAATTCGTTTCAATGAAGAAATTTGGAGAAAGCAGGAGAAAGTATGATATATTATGGAATATAGAGGAAGCTTAGTCAGTGTTTATCATTTTTATAACTGTTTAAAATATTGTAGCGAAAAGTGGGATACTTTCTCCTGAGCAGCTTCACTTCACAACAAAATTTTAGAAACTTTCAGAGAAAACAGGGAAAAGCTTACTCCTGTGATCATAATGGGAACTCCTTGTAGAAGTAAAAGGATAGAGAAAAGCTTATTACTGTTTCCTTATTATTAATGTATCACAACAAAAGTATTATTTCATTTGTGTCTGTCACTACTTTCTCCGACTTTCACTGCTATGCTCACTTCGGTTCCCTTTTGATTTTTTTAATCATTCAAAGGAAATTTTCAAAGTCGCTGTCCTTTCTAACATTATCAAGATAATGATATTTATGACAAATACGGACTTTACACAACATGAAAAATAAATGGGAGAAAATCATTTTTTCTCTGAAAAATAAAATGACGTAGAAAGGTAAATGCTCCAAAATAAAGTACGTTCTTTCTATTTAAGTAGTTTATACGATGACGTAATGTACGTATGTAACACACATCTACGTGCTGTTTGAAATATGACACTTTTTTTGACAAGGATATCTAATATCAGTCAAAAGAAACTCGTTTGGGTCGACTTTCTCCTAAACGAAAACCTTCCCTCAGACGTCTGTATCCTCTTTTACTGATATTCAAATTTATTTTTTCAAACAAAGTGAGATTGATGATCTGCTCTTCTTCCACGCTGACTGGTTTTTTCTATGTACCTTGAAAATTGATGCTTTTCACGAGTTTAACAATTTTCTACAATACGTATTCGTATTCACTTCATTTCCTTCTTTAAGGAACGTTTCAGGTTTTACTTTCACTTCACAGTTCACACATCTCAATTTGTATTGCGATTTTGAAAAATTGTACTGTCAACTTTCACTGATAATAAAATAAACCATTTTCCAAGGCGAAAAATAAAAACCATCTTTTCACATAGACTTTTTCGCTTACTTTAGTGAAAGTCAGGTAGTATTTTAAACTTTCACTTTCTGTATTTCACTCCTCTTAAATTTAAATTAGTAGCACGTTTTTACTTCCGATAATTTCATTAGTTAGCTGACACATTTTTTCAGTTTGTCAGTATGTAAATGCTTTTAGATCGATTAGATTACGATAACAATTTCCAAATATTTTTCTATTTGATCAATGCTGCAAAGTGAAAATGTTGGTACATTATATAATATATCATTCAATCAATCTACTTTCACTTTGCATTCTCCAACTTTCTCCGCCTTGCCAAGTGAAATTCAAGCAGCTCCAAATCCTGAATTTAAACTTGTGTTTACTATTGGTACCAAACGCAGCAATTTTTTCAGGTAGAAATGTATAGAATGTTGCAGTACCACTACGTTTTTTTAGAATGGTTTGTCTATGGTGGCATTTCATACAAAGAAAGCAATTGCATTTTTTGGGTACGAAAATAATGAGGTCGTGCCTGTTCACCTGTACCGCTATAACTTGGCTTGTCCAACTGTCAATGTCGTACCAGTCGTACCCAATTTTTATTTTTGTTCCTGTTGATGCAATGATTGTGGTAACGATATTCATGTGATACTCGTTTCTTCAGAGATAATGGCCATTGCATTGTAAAGTAATGAATGGATGAATTTATGGACGAGTGGACAAACCAGTTAAAAAATAACGACAAGTCGATAACAACGATTCTATTCGTAAACATACTCAACGAGGAAAATGGTGAAAGTAGGAGAAAACTGAAGTTGTGTTGAAAATAAGCCAGAAACTGTCCTTAGCTATGATATTGGATGTGTAAAATACTCTGGTACACAATGTAATATGGACACCGTCTAACAGCAAAAGGCTAATTACTTAGAGAGCCAGAAAAAGCGACATTATGAAAATGATAAAAAGCTCAATTTTCTCTTCGTTTTTTATTTCTCACTTGAGAATTGTAGTTTGTCATTGTCGGATGTACGTTCAAGTGAAAAGTGGGGTGAAAGTGACATTTAACAAGGTGCATTCCTCTACTTCCAGAGAGTGAACAAGATGCAGTTGCTTTCATTTTAGGCAGTGAAAGAACCGGTCCGTGGGAAAGTCAAATAGAGAGTAGATAGAAAAAGGTTCCTTTTATAACAAAGTCTCTTGTCTGTGTTATCTATTTTCGTTTTTGTGAGAAATACACTAACGTCACTAGTGAAAACATGGTTTCCATTTTAAACTGTATCGGATGTTAGGTATAGATTTTTAGCGAAACCTGAAACTCTTCCATTTGTACGTACGTACTTCAAAGGGCTCCGCTTTTCGGACTTTTTCCATGAACTTCTACCAGATTACCAGCTCTCACCTTCACATTCTTGAGATATTTTTTAGCAATGGCAGTGGCAAGCGTCATCATTATGTTTTTGTACTTTCTCCTACTTTCTTTTTTTTTTCCTTAAATAAAAAATGCCAGCAATTTGAGTATGTTTTATGCATTACTGAAATGCCTAATGCTCTTCACCCACTTTCATTTCCAGCAGCCGCTCACTTTCCCTTTCTTCCAATCTTGTCTTGTAAAATTTTTCACTTTTATCTTTCTTCTATGAGAAATGTTCCCGTATCATATCACTAATGTTCTCAATCGTCAACGGTATCTCTAAATATTTTTTCCTCTTTTATTAACAACACTGATCCCTAAAATGAACGGCCTGGATATTATGCGTATTCCTGTAACTTCCGCATTTTCTAAAATGGGCGAGTGAAAGCAAAGCGATGGTAGCAAACAACAAAATTGGTAACAAGGACGCTACGTAACCGTAATAATTTTTGATAACGCAACGTAGAAGCGAGACATCGCGTCGCATACAAATCATTTTCTCCTTAATTTGACAGAAAGCTCCGCTTTCACTTTATACATGGTTGTGATCGTGGGTATATTAAATATTTTTTAATTTAGTGAAGATCATAGTGTTTACAAGCAAGAAAAAATTGAAGTGGAAGGACGGAAACTACAAAGGAAAAGTCAATATTGAAATTAGATTCTTTCACTGTGTCATGTGAACGTGAAAGCAATCGAGAGAAACATTTTAGTAAATTATGTATTTTTTCTGTGGGATTTTCTTTGGAGAAAGCTGTAAAGTTAGTGGGGGGTTAACAATAAGTAACTACGATTTTATGTACTTTTAAGGAGCGAGTAAGTGAAAATAAGTCAGTGGCTGAAGTACGTGCGTGTCTCTGAAAGTGATTTTCACTGTTTTCACTTTGTTTTTTATTATGAAATGAAGAAAATCATTGACAACAGATTTACAGCCGCATAACTTTTACCACTTTCACTAAGCGAGAGAGCTTGGGTAAACACGCACTTTGCAAGATAACGTCATTATAACATTTCCCAAGTGTTACTAAATCACATCTTCCGATATTTACCATTTTCTTCACTTTCGCCACTTTTCTTCTCCACGGTTCATAACATTTTACTCCAATGAAAGTGTTGATAAATGAAAGACTTTTGCTAAGCAAAGTTAAAACCGAGGTCGCTAAAAAAATTAAAACATGCGCACACCGTAAAATAAAGTACACGTACATACATGAAATTTATTAGTTTTTTTTTGCAAAAACGTAAAATTGAAGAAAGGCATCAAACGAAAATTAGAGTGTCTCAACTCTAACGCTCGAAAATACTATTACACTAAAATTGTAAGCGAGAGCGTTTCCATCGCTGAAGATGAGCAGTTCCAGTGGAGCAGGACCGACCGATAATAAAACGACAGAGCAATCAGCTAATGCAGCCCAGCACACTTCGTGGGCGAAAGAGAAAGACGAGTGAAAGTAAGAGAAAGTTGAGACAGCAAACCAGAGCAAGATACATTCTGTTA
>VYYJ01005726.1:0-10610 GCA_021029165.1 Cyphoderus albinus
CAAACCCCCCCCCCCCCCGCTCTCGATACTCCACCCGGACCTCGATTCCTGAACGAAATGGAGCTTTCTCCACTCCACGGTGGTCCCGCTCCAGAACACATTGACCAACATTTCACTGTTATGGCAACATTTCTAGAAGATTTCGATACTGACATCGGGCATCCTAACTTTAATTATACTACGTTTACCTTCCCAGAAGACAAACCGCTTCTACACAAGGTTATCCATGGTGAACCATTCACCAACGAAATGCTTTGGCTAGACGTGGATTATAGGAGTAATGTTCAAATTGTTCTCAATAATCCTTTTGTGGGACCACATCCTTTCCACTTACATGGTAATTGGTAAAAAGGCAAAATTATTTGATATTACTCTGTAATTTAACAATAATATTTTAACCGATGAATGAATTTATGTAGGACACCATTTCTGGGTAGTTGGAATTGGCAAAGATCTAGAAGGTAATTTTGATCCCTCGTGTCATCAGTTGAACCTACGTGGAGTAAAGAGAGATACTGTGATGGTACCCAATCGATCCTGGTCTGTCATCAGATTTGTTGCTGACAATCCTGGTGTATGGTTGCTCCATTGTCATCTAGACTGGCACGCGGTTGGGGGAATGGGCTTGGCGGTTGTTGTAGGTTCGGATCTTTTGAAAAATGGGACTCTACCTATACCTGATGAGTCTTTACGAGTATGTAACCTGAGTGGAATATAAAATGGTAAAATCACAAGTACGGTAATTAATTACATAATATTTATTGATTTGTTCGCATTCACACTTTGTCACCATGAGTGTCCCTGTGAAAACAGAAATGACATTGCATTTTGAATTTATTTAATTTGTGTTCGGTTCATATGTCTAAATTTTTTTATCTCCAAGACCTTTATATCCAATTGTAATATCCAAAGCCCAAATACCCAATGGTGCCAAATATCCAAATTTTTTATCTCGAATGGACATTACGCCCAATGAATATTTCATCCAAGTCACTTACATCAAATACTTTTTATCCAAACTCTAAACCTAAAATAAAACAATAATTGATGGCATTTATGTTATTAACCTAATCATTAATTCATCTATTTATTTATTGAGGGTCACTAATTTTGTTTTATCTCACATCTCGCAACTTGCGGACTACCAGCAAATTGCGTCGTCAAATCAATTGATCAGTCAATTTTTCAAGTAATCTCATGGAGGCTGTTCGAGACTACTTTAAAAGTAATGTGTCCTGCTTTGTATCCAACTTTCAGGCTCCGAGATTTGGGTACTTTTGGTACTCGGGTTTTGGATATAAAAGCCTTCGATATAAAAATTTCGATATATGGGTTTTCGACAAATGAACAGTAAACCATTTAATTATGTATATGTAGTTGCCACGTGCCAATAAGCAGAAACTCATCAATATGATTTTAAGTACATTCTGCTGAGAAACATCATTGAGTGAAGGGTAATCGTGTTAATGGTCATGAACACTAGCACACTTGTCGTATCTAATTACTTTTCTCGAACTTGAACGGTTTAAAAATGGACAATTTGATAAATAAATACATTATTTAAACCTATACTGTGCAATTGGTTGTGTATCGCAATCACAAAATTGTTAATGCTTACTCCGAAATGATTGGTTTAGCCAATGTTAAGCTTAAATTGAAATAAATTATCTAATTCTTTTTGATCATCGTAGTAATAACAATTGTTGACATTCAAGTCTATTGCAAGTGTGTTACTTAATCCACGTTGTGCAGTATAGTTTAATAAATAATGAACAAATCAATTTGTACTTGCATTAGTCATTGCTATTATTGTATACTTGTTTCAAGTTAACATTATATTATGAATATCTATAGTTGGTTATTATTAATGGACAAAGTGATATATTAAATATTATCAATTACCGTTAATATACACACAAAATATATTTTATAAAATACTGTCTTATATACATACTACGAAGAGATTCAATTGGTACGCCCAATTTGTGAGACTAGTTAAAGTGGTCTTGTGGTCTATAATACGACTTTAATAAAAAATAGCATCACAATCATTGAGGTAAGATCGCACGCGTCCGCGAACGCGTATCGTGTTTTTGATCGCTTTATCCAGATATGTGCACTATTGCAATCCTGATGGTTTTATTATCTACAAGAACCCAATTTAAATTATGTTTTTATTGTCAAAGTCAAGGAAAATGCAATGATGAGTAAAATCATCACATCTTTATTCTGCATATGATTTGCTTTGGAGCACGGTGCATGTTGTAAAGTTTAATTGGTTTGATTGGTATAATTTACGCTTACATATCTTCTAAGTTGAATTTATATCACTCAAAATGCTTTCATATTCAATTTCTTCCTGTGTTGTCTTTTTAAACCAAGCTGCTAATCTGTTGCCAGTCGTCTCCCACCAAATGCATCTGTCACATTTTTTAATTTCTGCGATTGTGTCTTTCACTTCGTTAAGAACGGGTTCCAGTACTTTTTGGTTTTCATTAACAAATGTGTCCAACTAGAAAAATTTGGAATGAAGGTAAATTATTTACCGTTAATATTTAATTATAATTCAGATAAATAAATGTGAAAAAGCCACAAATATATGTACACGTTACATCGTCTATTAATCCCTCTGGATATTTTCCCATCCTCCCGATAACAAACTTCAGAAAGTCCTTGAACCACTGGGGCGACACTTTCCCATTTACGAGATTCTTCTTCATAAAATTAAAAAGTTGAGTCACTCGTGTTGGATTAGACGGAAGCAAATACATGAACATTTCCATACTCCACTTATGGGCCGAACTCGATTTGTTCAAGGTCATTCCTAAAAGCTCGTTTAATAAAGATGCATTTTTCGTACACATCAAACCCTTTAAAAAATCATAAGTGTCACCATCTTCCTTTTCTTCCACCTCCTTGTATTTTGTCATGACAAAGTCCCAATTGCTTTGATTGTTGGATGCACCGATGACGTAGCAAAAACCCTCGTAATTTAGGGATCCTCTAAATCTGTAATTTTATGCATTTTTGAAATAAAACTAATAACAAAATTTTTGCCAGTATTACAATATTTTAATAAAATAGCAAATTTCTTACGGATATTTTATGGAAGAATTAGCCCGATATCTTTCAAAATCATCGTTTGCCAATTTCAGACATGTGGGAATTTCTAGCTCCGAGCACCACATGAGTAATCTTCGATTATCTACGATTCTCGTGTTGTTTTCGCTTTCCTGTCCAAAGGCTGGTTCAAAACGCGGAACAAAATATTTCTTCAAATGAAAGAAAATTCAAAGAAAAAGTTGAATAATGAAACTTAATATGTATGAATCTACTTTTCTGTACAAATTTTTTTAAACCTACTTTATACGACTCAAAAGCATCCGGATCCTCATTCATTCTGAATTTTGTTTCTTCAATTAAATCCCAAATATAGAGCTCTTTTTCAGCTCCAAAATATCTTGTCATATCAAGCGCATCCTCAATTGACACAATTCCTTCTTTCTCCAGCCTGAAAGATTCTGCAATAAAATCCCTTCGAGTGCCGCCACTGAACACTGAACAATTTCTTATCAGTTGATTAACCAACTTTTTGCGCATTGTGGAACCATACGTAGTCCAAAAGAAAAAAGACTGATCAGTATCAAAAATGATCCAAGGTTGTGTTGTATTAACCTTCACGTTGAAATGTGTTGCGTTGAAAGTTACGTTTTTCTTGGGAAACCAAATTGTTTCTGAAGTTCCGTTTTCAGTAACTAGTTTCAATGGGATCCACAAGCCGCTGCTGCTGTTTGAAATTTGAAAAACTTTCAATCCGTTGTGTGACTCCTTTCGTCTTAGCATTGTTTGTTGTGTCAGAGAAATAGTTTCGTTGTCCAAAATATCCAGTCTGATAAGTGGATCTACGTCATTGCCTATCCAATCTTCCATTATATTTTTAACAGTTAGTTCCTCAGTCGGAAGCAAATGTGTTGCATTGTGAATTTCAATAGCTTCTTGAAGTATGGCGAAAAAATCTTCGCGGTTTATTTCACTCCACTTTCTGCAACATGTAGCAATAAAAATTATATAAATTTCGGTTGCAATTTTTAACAAACTAATGCACTTTTATGTTTGTATTTACATATATTAAGGCTTACTTTATCGGTAGCAAAATATCAACCAAAGCAGTTTCCATTATTGCGGCAGACAAAAAGTTTTCCATCATTATAAATAATTCCGCTCCGTAGTCAAACAAACCCTCCCCCAAAAGATCCTTTTCTCTCCTGCGCTTGGATACATTGACACAGCATAACCAGACCGGTTTAGTGTCTCATCTAAAGCCCATCTCGCGTTTGGGTACATTGTGAGACCCTTTCTCAGAAAGAAGCTTTTTGGAAACTTTTTTCCGGGATTCATTGATACCATGATTCCAAACCTAGAATCAAATCCTATTATTAATGAATTTCCGTTGGTGCGCCAAAAGTTTTTGAAATAATAAAAAAGTGCGACTTTTACCATTGCTCAGTGATTTGTTTACTGATGAGTTCCTCGTCATACTGAATTTCCCACTTTGTATAATTCTCCGGAAAGCCAGGGTACTGCAACTCGGTCGAGCGTAATCCAACATGAATAATTCCCAGAGTTGCCCATCCTTCCTCATAAACCGGCGTGCAATACAAAATATCCAGCTTTTTTAATGGATAAGGCACCTTAAATTTCTCTTCTAAACCCTGCAGCAGTTTTGAAGCAATTTTTGTCGCGTTTGTTCCTCCACCGTTGGAGATAAACTGAGGAGGACCATGCACAGTGATTGATACAGTGTCATTAAATCTATTAGATATTAAAGTTGTCCGTTTCTCAAAATCTGAAATGACCACGGCAATATGATGAGGATTGATTTCTTCAGGAGTTGTTTCATAGTAGTCCCAAATCCATCCTGGATTCTCGTTACTGAAAATAGAGAAACTTATTGAATTTTGTTTTTAAAAATGAACATTATTTATTCCATGAAATTTCTTACTCTACTTCGCTGCGGTCCAAGGGCATGTTAGACAAACTATAGTATTCTCCATCATTTCTCCGTCCCACTGCTATGCTAAACTTAGCTCTCATTCCCACTTCGTCAATTAAAGGGAATAATCTCCTTGCCCCAAATATATCCATTTTTGTTGCGAAAAAATATTTAGTTTCATTCGTCCTGTAGTCTTCGTAAGTGTCCCAATACAAACCTGATTCTACCTCGTGGCAGTTGTAGATCGAAATCACGTAGGGAATGTAGATTTGGAGAATGTCGTCTTTATTGAAACTTTTCTCGAGCTCAATTTTGTAGGAATCATCAATGTTGCTAAAAGATTGTTTTTTAATGGGGAATATGCTTGTCGTGGAAGACTCAGTAACACTCACTTTCTCTATATCAATCGTCAAATTTTGCTGATGAAGTAGGATCACATTACTATTCATCAGCGCAATCACTTTTAAGGTTGCTGAGGATGGAGCCTGGAACACATTTTTCTCACACTTTCTGGAGTCCAAAATTGGTCTGAATTTTAGAGAGTATAAAAGAGGCGACACTGTCTGTTGATTGGTAGAATTTATAACGGAATTGGCAAAGATAGATTCAGGCGGCTCACTCGCATCAGATTGGAAGCAAAAATAAATAAAAAAGAAAATCGATATTGTGGACATGATTGAAATGACTATTAATTGAAATATTTTTCGAAAATTCATGTACATATAAATAAAAAGTCGGCTCTTAAATTAAAAATTCTGTAACTGAATTTTGTATTATCAAACTATACTATGCAGCCGATATACTTGGGTTTTTTATTCTAAAACTTGATCAAATCGTTTTTTATCGTGTTAAATAATTCCATGTATTTAATGCAAACCCAACCACAAAACTACATCAATTGTGGACAGTGGAAGTTATGTAATTCTAAACTACATGTTTCGTATTGTGTTATTGTGTATAAATAGAACATGACTTCAAAACAGGATGCAGCCACTTGCTACAAGGCAATTTAAGCGGTGTTCGTTTTGATACAATCAATTTGTTTATAAACTGCACTAATTAAATGTTATTTTATTATTCATCCAATTTCCAACTATGAGCTGTCAGTCCCATTTTCAACTCTTAGATCCTAAATTGATTTGAATGAAGCCGACCTAAATTTTAATGCGCATAATTTTATGGCGGTGCCATCTTATCTATAACGAGTTTCATTAATGCAGCGTTGCAGACATTATTTAGTTTGTACTGACTTACTAACTCATATAGCATAAAATATGTACATTTTTAATGAACCACGCATTAACTATAGGTGACTTGGATTGACCACCGCAATGAGAAGTTGAGTCCATTTAGACGTGTCATTTATGATTTGACTCTGTTGCTGTTTTCTTGTGACATTGTTTGATTTTGTTAAATAAATATTTCAGGAATTCTTATTTGAACACTGCAATTAAAATTATTGGTAATATTTACCAGTGCCGCTTATTATAATGAAAATGCAACTGCAATGATAGAAGCGTGGCATTTTTATCCCGAAACCTTAAATTTCAGTGATGTAGCCGTAGTTGGACTTCAATCATAAATTAGCTAGATCACGATATAAATGAGAAAATTTAATATTGCGTTAAAATCCAAAAATTCATGCACAAAAACTAAAGAGAATGCACATGACCTGAAACATTATTATGATTATTTCTGGGCACAGACATTCAACAATTTGGAATACTGTAACTGCATTGTTTAGAAGCTGAAGAAACGTACCTAAATCGGAAATTTTAATGGTATCATATCATAATGCAATTTATAAAATACAGCAATATCTATACCATATGCACATTTGTATGTAACGTGAATGTTAACAGTGGTAGCGTTGAAAATATTTCAGGGGTGTTGCTGTCAAAATTAAGAATTTGATTTAAACGGCTTAATATTAATCCCGAAATCCAGCTGCTAAGCCCTGTAAAAAATATCATGACATTGCACGTACCTTCAGTGGTGTGAACTTCACACTGTGAAGATCTATATATATACGTAAAATGGACTTATTTCATACAAATTCGTTTTAACTTTTCCTACATAACCTGCCCTTAGTTTGATTTTGCAAGTTTTGTTCACGCTCCCAGTGAGTGCACATGGGAGGCCGAAGTATAAAAGGCCGTTGAAAGTAAGCCTCAAATGCCATTGATATTTAACATTCCACACAAGCAAAAAATCTTGAAAAGGAAGTTAAAGTTAACAAATTTCGCCAACATGGCAAATAAAACTTTTTTATTTTGCTACGTCTTTCTCCTTACCATCTTAGGAATTTTTGCAGAGAATGTACGTAAACCAACGTGTGCGGACCGCATTCGTCATGAAGCGTACAATCAACTGTTCCGCAACAACAACTTCAATATTAACGTTCGCCCACCAGCCGAGGATGGGTCTGACAAGTCTACCGTAGTGACCGTAAAAGTCAAGGTTTTCAATTTTTCTTCCATCGACGACGAACAAAACTTTTGGTCTGCTGATATAATCGTGGAGCAGGAATGGATCCATCCCTATCTTGACTACAGCGATCTAATTCGTGATGAACGGAGAATGTCCAGGTCTTGCCCAGAATTCAGTTCCCTGGAATTCAACATCATGGACTCAGTGGGAAAATGGATTTGGAAGCCTGATGTCATTCTATACGGGGAGCAGTTTTCTGACAGCCTGAGTGCACACGACACCCGAGAATTTCTTCGAATTTACGACGATGGCCGTGTCCAAATGCGGAAGTCACATACCATAGTCGATTCATGCGTGAAAGAAAACGACAAAGGGGACAATCTGGCTTGCCGAATTCAACTCTCCACAAATGACTCACCCATCTCAAAAATTGAACTTACCTGGAATCCAATTTTTCCAGTGATGGTAAACCCTGACGTTGTTACCACAAAACAATTCTACACGTTTGAGGATCCTTCCATCAGCAAATCAACTAGACGGGGAGCATTTAACACAAAATTCTCAACATTGTCAACTCAACTGAAATTTGAGCGTCAAGAGGAACGAACAATTTACTCAAAGCCTCTCATTGGAGATTGGGATATGGTTTTTGGAAGATGGTAGAGGTAGAATTCTTGTATATGTACTTTTTAATACCTCTGTTTATGAAATTCAATGAAACGAGATTTTTTTTGTATTTATATTGATAAAATTAAACGACTCATCTTGTATTAGAAATTAGAGAATATTTTATTTTAAATTCTGCTAAAATTATGTCGATTATGTTTTTACTCATAATTATGAAATAAAAGCAAAGTTTGCTTAGAAAACGGTATCTTTATTTTACCAATTAAATTCAGCATACAGATTTTTTAAACTTACACAGCCAACTTGTCTTGCATAAAATGCATTTTCCACAAAACGCCGCAGTTTGCTCTAAACTCAAGCAAAGACACCGATTCTTCCGTTCACGATAGACCTAGTCATTTTTAACTATCATGACTAGAATATCTACTTAAATATGTTTGAATTTCATACATGTAATACATGGCACCAATATGTATATGTACTTAAACTGTTAGTAATTTATTATACCAGTAGTACATTTTGTGGGAACATTCTCCGTAACTTTACATAAGCAACTCATTCCACAAAGGAGATTGGAAGCGTGTTCAAAATGTAATTCATTTATTGGCACGGGTTAAAAGGTACAAAAGATTGCGATTATTTCAGTGACAAAGAACATTATAAAATATTAATCACTTTTACTTGTAATTTAGAAATTAAATAAATAATTATTTTTTGTATGTAAAAGTTGGTATCCATTTAACTAAAACTTATCTACCAGGGTAGCATAGAACGCATTTTGGTACTAATAGATCTTATACATTATGCACCATAAAAATATGTTACACTTACACTTGAGTGCCCATCTACCTTACCTTTGTTAGCCAGTAATGTTCTTGTTGACTACATGCTTATGTACTCTAATGTTAAATCGAAACTAATGAGTGAAGGATTATTCTGTTACAGTGCACATTATTTATTTCGTCACTTTATGTTACAACTACGAACAGTTTTGAATTTAAAATATTAACAATAGCGTCTTTGTACATCGCATTGATATTTGGAGAAGGACATAATATGTAAATCATTGCAGCATTGCGCATTTTAGGTGTATATCCCAGAGTTCTTATTTCTCATATAAATGCATTCTAGTACATGGCCTTCTCAAAATTATCCATATTTCATACGACTGGTAGAATTTATTGTTCTCAGATTTAAGCTTTTCATATGTAAGAGTGTACCCATTATACTAGCCAAGTTAGCATTTCATTGTACAACTAAAAAATAATTAATTAAAACAGGTTAACTTTAGGGAACATGAATTTTATACCGAGTAACATGTCGACAATTATGCAAAAATCGTTATTTCGTACATATTGGCAGAACCACATAATTCAATTACCACCGTTTTATTGATGAGACCAACAGCCGTAGAATATGCTGGAAAATTAACCGCGACAACTCAGCTTTCACAAAAACCATGAACGATTTCTTATTTATATTTCGTTTTAGAAAGTACAGCCGAAAATGAAAAATATATCGTATCGACGTTCAGTTTCACACCGTTTAACCCGTAGCTGAAACAAAGGGAATAATCTAGTTGGTTAAAATTATATGAGTTATGACACCGTTAAATAGAAGGATCAGATTATGACAAAGTTTAATTGCTTCAAGCGACAAACCATGCCAATTTCCAAATAGGAGAACAGAATATTCCCATTATTCAAAATTGTCAATAGACAAATTTATTATAATACAAACTGCACGAATATGTGGAAACACGTAATATTTCTTCAAAGAATCTTTCAAATTATAGGACCTCTAAACATAAATTATTATCATCAAGAAGGGTTTAAAAGCAACACATCCAGAAGGGAGAAAGTCGTTTCAACTGCAATAATCACTAACCTTGGAATATTGACTATTTGCATAATTATTGGATTTAAAAGATTCCTTACCGAAGATCCCGACCCAAATGACTTGGAAGCCGTTAAGAGTTACATCATGGGCGGCGTTGTGCAACTCCTGTAAGAATGTCTTCGTAATTTCGACAAACCAAAATACAAGTAATTATATAGAACTATATTGAATTAGTTAATGTAGAGTGATTTGATTATTAACTGGAACTGAAAAAACGTATTCATTACAAAATATTCTTGGACAATTTTATACACAATTTTTTGCTATAAGAAAGAGCAGAATCTGGGCTACAGATTAGTGTCCACCATGGCCTTCCTAACCCTTTCTTGGCCAACAAAGCGGACCATTTACTTCAAGGACCAAATTAGGGTCTTGCCGGGCTTTTCAGCAACTTCGAGGCTGATTTTTTTCCATACTCCCATAAATCCTGTCAGGTTTTTGGGCTCCTCCATTCTGGTAGAGTACCTACTTTTAGAAATAGCCCAAAACTGTTCGATCGGGCGGCCTTGCGGGAAATTAGGGTGATTCTTGTTTTTGTAGCAAATATGGTGTTTTGGGTGGTGAGATGTGACTGTACATAATTTGCGTATTGTGCGGTCATAATGTCACGCCAAAGCAAAACCTAATCCGGATTCAGATTCTCCATTATCCAGTGTATTAA
>VYYJ01005727.1:0-10609 GCA_021029165.1 Cyphoderus albinus
GAAACGTTGTGTTTTCTGAAGCAGAGAGACTTTATTACGCAATAACAAATTTTTATTTCTTATCATGATTCATGATGATTATTAGAATTGTATTAGAAAGAAGTTCGTTAGTGGTGCCGGCACACTACAGTCAGAACAACACGAGTCAAGGTCTGCATAGAAATGTTGGCGGAGGCGAAGTCAAAGCGAGGCGAATTTCACTCCATCATATCACATCATTTCCATTTCATTTCATTGATTCATTATAGAAAAGACGACCTTTCTAATGGAATGCTCAATTGAAGGGAAAGGCGGCTAGAAATTGTTGGAGAGAGTGAGAGGAATTCAAAACGAGGTTGAAGAAGGTTGCATAACTCCATTCTAATTTCTTTCCAGAGTCCTACATTCAGCTCTTGGTGTAAAATCCCTGCACTACATTCATTTTGAGGGCACGAACAAAATTTTGAGCAAGTCATCATATCTATTGAATTGAAGTTGGCAAAACGTGGCCTACCAGTGCACCAGTGAATGAGTGTATCAAGCAAACAAGCAATAAATCTTTGAATTAGCATATTAAAATAAATTACAAAAAATAAAAGTTTTGTCACAGATTAAATTTATTCTGCTTATTTCTGCGTTTCGCGTTCCTTCCAGGGTACGGCTCATAACAATAACATTTAGAAGCATTTATCATAAACAATATTAATATGGGTTCAAATTTATAAATAAGCATAAAATAAATTAGAGGAGCTTAATTAGGTTATCTAGGTATGATGTATAACCCATAAAAGGAAATCACTTTGAAAGCCCGTGTTGTAAGTACGTACCTAAACTAACTATTATTATTTATGTAGAGCTGTGTAAGTAAACTTTTGCTTGTTTTTCATTTCATCGCAAACGAAAGTTTAGAAAGCAATGCGACGAAAAAGGCAAAATAACTTTGAGTAAGTATTTATTTATTATTTGGAATTTGTTCTGTAATTGAATAGAAAATGGAAAACACGAGTTGAGTGAGTGAGGAAATGAAAACTTTTCAAACTAAAGAGAGTTGAACATTGAATTGAACAATTTTCGGTGAAAACAAGGGCGCAGTGGAGTGTGAGTGAGTGAGCGAGCGAGTGAGGGAATGAATGAGTGACTGCGAGTAAACAAAGACCAAACAAAACAAGAACGAAATGAAAGTGACTGACGGAAGAGAAAACTCTAAACTAAAGTAGAAAGTGGAACTGGAAAAGTCTCACAAGCGGAAAATAATGCTTCCTCTTTTTATTATTCCACGTTTTGCCAATTTCTAAGAAACAGGTTAGAATGGATTCACCCAATTTGCCGAATCATTATAATTCATCAATTTTCCTCCAATTTCCCTTTTACTGCCTACCGTTTTACAAAGAAGTAAATAAATAACAAAAATTATTCTGTAATGAGTTTTGCTCTCTTCTGCCCACTGAAAGGAAACGAGGTGTGTTTTGGGCGGAAAATCATCAATTATTATTTGAATTAATTTCAATTTCAATAAGTGGTTAAAAATACCCGACAAAGTGAAAAAAGAGTAGTATCAAAGTAAAATGTATTTCCGGAACAAAATATCATTTTATGTAATGTACTAATGTTGCGGGCCATTTTATTGAGCAATATGGACAAGAGACCATAAACGTATCGTTGTAACTCCGACCTTCTCGCCGGAAACCACGATCCACTCCACAGTTCAGAGTCCGTTTGAGTATTAATCTCGTGCTGAACTGAAACCAGTTTTGGTACTCGACCAGTAGAAATCGTCGGGTACAATTTGAAAACCCATAATGATGTAATTCAGTGAAAGTGAAAACCGCACGCGCTTTCGCTTTTATGAATCAGGCTCGTAAATAACCACTATCGAGCTGCCGCTTCCAATAATTCTCGCATCAATTTAGTCACACCGGAAAGGAATGAATTTCACTTGGATTAATACAATGTGGCAATGGCATTATACACATGAAACGTGACTCTTGCCAGTCGTCATCCTCAAATCACTCACAGTTGCACAAAAATAAGCAAAACGACTTTCACAATTTTGCACAGACTTTGTGCACACAAACCAACACGTGACGGTGAATTGGATAATGCCATGTCAAAGTTTTACATTTGTAATGTATCTATTGATACTTACGTAATATGTACATATAACTTTCACTCGAGTTCTGTTTACACTTTGTTGGAATAGAATAGAAAAACTGAATTCGATTCCATGGATGTGTGAATGTTAGTAACAGTGAAGTGACATTACTACCACACGTTTTGGTTATTCACGAAGAATTTTATTATTATTGTTGTTGTGATGCAGATCAAATGGTTGTCAAATGCAGGGACCAGAGAGCAGAGGTTTCGTCCTTTGAAAAAAAGATTTCTTATGGCTGCTGCCAAGAAAATATCCAAATCAAAATCGACTCTTTTCTTTCTTTCTTTTTCTACTTCGAGACTTTTTCTCAGTTGACTTGAGTCAACACAGCACAACACTCCGCAAATCCCTTTCGTGAACACACCCACTTCTTTTGGTACAAAAGGAGGAAACTCTTTTTGAGGTGGGATAAAATGAAATGCAATGATTTGAAAAGAGTAAAAACGAATCCTCAGAAAATTCATGTTTTTGAAGAAGAATAAAAACGAATGCTGCATGGTGCTATTCAGAGTAAGGACTTTCAGAACATATCAGACTTTTTCTCTCTCTTTTTATTATTACATAAGCTTTTTTTCTTTTCAGTTTTCAGTTGAAAGAGGAAAAATCTGAATATGAAATTGCAGTGTGCACATGTGGAACAAAGAGATTTCCTTGCTGTGCTGATTTAAAGCTACATTTTTTCAATTTCGACGTACCGATTCTGTGAACTGACTTTTTCCTCTAGTTTGATTACACTTGCATTATTATGATTTAAAAAATCGTTCTATTCTACTCCGTCTTGTTTAAATTCGGGATTATCAGTATCAATAGTATCATTATGAAAATGTAATTTTTGGAAGCCGATGTGGTAAAAAATGGCAGGGCTCATTGATTTGATGCATAAATATTATTTAATAGAATTACCATTTTCCCCCGGCTCATAAATTCAATATGATAATAATAATCGGAATGTGTAACAATGTGCCTATTTAACAAGAGCACCGCTCTTGCAGCAATAAGTAACGTGGTACTAGCTGTAATGTGATAATAATAAATTCTCAAGGTCCCATTTATTCACTCAAATTATTTTGTTATTCAGATTTGCTCACTTCTTGTTCTCAGCAATACGTTAACGAAATACTGAAATTTGAAATACCTAGGATAGGATGATAAAATTCTGTGAAATGAAATAAAAACACATTTATTTTTTCCCTTTCGAAATCGAGTTTTACGGTTGTTTGCGTGTGCCTTGGAGAAAGGAAAGGAAACCTGTATTTTTTACAGTCCAACTGGATTTTTCGGTAATCTTTGAAAGTCTTTTTAACGTATTCTGTTACAATGCATTTACTCGGTATTTTCATTTCATTGGAAAGTGAAGCGATTCCTTTAAAAACAAATTTTTCTCTCTATTTTTTTCTGATTTTTGATATTTTGATCAGCGAATAAGAAATAACAGGTGAGCTGCTTTTTCATTTTATTCTTGTATTTATACCTACCTAATTCTAAACTGTGTGGGATTTGCGAGGAGTTCTTACAAGTGATAGAGAGATGAATAAGATGAAATAAATAATACATCTAGAAGAAGAAATAAAGAAAAAATTCGACAATTTTTCCAGTAACGTAAAAACGTAAAGTAACGTACGACGTACGTCGCATATAGTCTCAAGTTCCACAAAGTTATTGAGAGAGTGAAAGTCGGAGCTGTGCTCTCAATCTTTCCCATTGTTGTCTCAATATACACCGCGATTTACATACGTTACATAGAAAATAGCAATTGCAATAACAAAAAGGTTTCCTTTTTCTAAGCCGATTTCTTACTGTAAATATTGCGCACATGCCAAAACACGAATTTCGCACATGTACTAGGTATAGCTGCAAGAGAAACAGTTCATCTTTTTCACAATACAATCACATCAATTCTTTTCATTTCTCGAGAAAAAATCCGTCGACACAAATATTATTGCTGAATTCGAAGTATTGTACAAAGTGTTACAACGAAATGTACACTACGTTCTCTTGTGCACTGTAACTTTAATTTAATGTAAGAATTTAATGAGTTACCACATTGCGAACTCCAAAATGATGATTTTCAGCTTTTTATGTAATGCAGTACATTTCTTTCTTCTTCTCACATTATCTCATCATCATAACAAGAGCAGTGCAGACTTCCATTTTTCACAGCTCTCTTTCAACTTTCAACTAAATTCAGAAATAATGACTTCAAGACTCAAAAAGGAGAAACGACAGATGCACAACCTACAAAAATCGTTTCCTAATGTTTGCATCTCGATCGACTCGACAATGAAAATTTGTTCGCTTATTTTTCGTTTTGAATTAAAGCGACACATTGGTTGACGACGATCACGAATCACGATGAGGATGAGCATGTGATAATTTTTGTTTTTCTTGACATGCATAGCAAAAGTAAAGGCAAGTGTAATACATGACTATGACATGAACATGTGAAGCCACTTATGCTAGACACGCTCTGTGACTTTCTTTTGAAGATAAGATTTTACTTTACGTCTCGGTTCGGTCCGTTTCGTTTCATTATTGCGATTGCTATTGCCCATGTACTGTTTTAGCACAAGATAATGCTGGCTATCTAAATATTTTTTCTCCGCACGACATTTTCTAGAGTAGCCAGGATTCCCAGAAAATGCTCTTAGCCGGGGAAATGAGTTGGAAGAAATGGATAACAGGCTGAAATGGAGTGGATGTGGCAATAGTAGTAGCAATGAAAATGAAATGAAGACAGCGAGGGTACAAAGTGCACCGTGTTCTCTGTTCACTCTTTTTATTTTAAAGATGAGCCGTGTTGTGAATTGTGACATTTGTGTTATCATCTTCATTATTATCGCTTCGCTTCCATTTTCCCTTCTTTGTGTGACAAGCCTACATTAATTTTCGTGCTGCTCTGTCTTACCTTCGTTGTCATTTTGCGGTTCAGTGTCTGGCGCTGGCCTGCATCTGCCTGCATGCACGCTTGCACATTCTCATCTCGTGGAACTTTCTTCAAGAAGAACGATTCCATTCGTTTCGAGGTTATTTCCGATGCACATTTCTCTTCCGTTGGGGAGGGAGACTCCCATAAAATGGGAAGCAAAAGCAAGGACGTGCCAAAAAATAATGAAGATAAGCCATGCTAATGCCGCCGCGTGGAAATTATTGACTGTGGAAAAGCCATAGTATAAAAGTGCATGAAAAACTCGAGCAGAAAATTTCAGTCGATGCTTGCCTGCCTTTTTGGAAGATGTTTCCGATTTTTCGGAGAAAAACATGTTCATTTTCACGGCTGCTGCATGAATGTTGATTTCAAGGTCGTGCATGATTATGATGCAGATTATCGCTATCTTCACAGTTGCTCCACCAACTCCAGTTGAAGTTGACGGATGACGTGGATGTGGATATGCCATCATGACTCGACTAAAAGTAATATTCCAAACATGCAAACAGGATAAATGCTGTGTGTTGAATTTTAAAACGCCTCAGAGACAACTTTCTTTCTAAAAAGTGGAGGTGGTGGCGGTAACAGCGAAAAAATTTGGAACTGTGCATGTATGCATTTATGTATGAAAAAGGTGGATGTGAATGTGGAGCTCATCAGCGTCAACCTTGGTAAATAACAAATACATAGTAAGATGTCGAATTATTCCGAGTCGAGCTCCTTTCCACTAAAACTTAACTTTTCATATCACTGTCACATACTTTCTCCAGATTGGATTCTTCTCACTCTGCGGAGAAAGTAAAATTAATCCTTGCGTTGCACGGGTTCGCACTCAAATTGTGAATTGTCTTCCGGATTCTCTTTGAACTTTCATAATTCCAACTCAGCATCATCATCATCATAAAATCATTTTCATCAACTTTAAATAAATTAAATACCTAAAAGCACTTTTTTTTCTATTTCTGCTCTAATTCCACCACTCACCAAAAAACCGAGTTTGCCTTTAATTTAGGGCGTCAATTTTTTTAATTGCGGGAACGAAACGAAGGTGACGCTTGCTTAAGATCAGATCATTAAATATAGCAGAACAGAATCATACCTTATGTCAGTAGAAGAAACGTGACATTTGTCAAAAATTTCATGCAGCATTGAATTAGTAAAAACGACTTGCTCCACTTTCCCTTCAAAAGTAATGATGCGCTACAAAAGAAAAAAGTGGTGGAAAAATAAAAGCATTTTTTTCGCTTCGTGCTCATACTCATCCTCCTCCACCTCCACATCCACCTGTGTACCTTTTTTGCTTTTCTTGGAAAAAGTTATGTAAAAGTGAAAGCTGAAGTGAAAGTAAAGTAAAAATGAACTTAAAGGTGAAGAAGCATTTATTTGATGCACTCGAGTTGTTCCACCAACCAGCAAAATGCTCAAAGACCTGTGAGAGTGAAGTGTGCAGAAAAAAAGCGTGCCCTCCCCATCAAATAATGCATTACACCACTCACAAATATCAAACGATGCATGACTTAAGTCANCCTCCCCATCAAATAATGCATTACACCACTCACAAATATCAAACGATGCATGACTTAAGTCAACACGGGAGTCTCTTTAGAAAGAAGAAAAAGAATGGCGAGCAATTTGTGACGTGACTATACACTTCATGCTCTGCTACAAAAAATTGTTACTTTTCTCGTTACTAAATATACTATTAGACACGATAAGATAGGGTTGGTTCTGGTTACTAGCTCAGCTCATGAAGCCACAGCTTACAACAGCAGCTCCAGTAGATTTTCCCCTCTCTCTCGCTTTCTCTTTGTTGGCATTAACCCAAGGACAAGGATTGAGTCGTTGTGGAAAAATAGAGATGGTAAAGGAATGAAAATTAGTGCCCCGAGGAGAATTCATCATGATGACTTGACTTACTTGCGCTGACTCAAGTTGCCACTTTGCCTGCTGGCGGAAAAAAGCTCATGAACACGGAAAATCAACATTACATTGTACATACAAAACATAACAACACAACCTAAATGAACTCACTTCCTTCCTCCACTTTCACTTTTTTCGCTTTTTTGCTCCATATTTTAACAAGACAGTCAAATCCTCAGGAGAAACAGGAAATAAAGGGGATACAGAGAAACTCGATGTAGTAAATAGTGAAAGTCAAGTAATGTTACCTAACAAAACAGGTCGCTCCTTATAATCATCATACTCATGAAAATGTGAAAAGTTTTTTTCCTGTTCCACTTGAGAAGAAAAAAAACGAAGAGCTCGTTTGCGTCTTCACTGTGGCGTTCATTACGTCGTTACAGATTCCATTATTACTCGTCATTGTCAAACTTATCTTTATCGACATCGTCGTCCTCAACTCAGCTCCACTCAGAGTGGGATTTACATAAACAAAGAGAAAGGATGAGACAAAGAAGAGATAAGATGAGAAGACGCGACTCTCACGATGTTTGGCAGAAAACAGAGTAAATTGGACGTGAGCGAGATAAAGTCGATGGAGCGATAAAATGAAATAATTATTCCAGGAATGATCACATTTGTCCAGTAAAGCGCTTTACTCAATCAAGTCAAGTCATTTTTATACATTTTATGCTCAGCTCAGCTTAAGTCGTAGTCAGTGATAGTCATAATCATCCACCTTAAGTACTTATTTCCCCAGTTTTAAGTTAGTTATAGTTAACTATTACTAACTAGCAGTAACGTAATAAAAAAGGAAGGAATGAAATGAATGTGACCTGTTCGCCCACCCACGACGTTCTTTCATTCTTCAGAAT
Organism: Cyphoderus albinus; assembly: GCA_021029165.1. NCBI lineage: Eukaryota > Metazoa > Arthropoda > Collembola > Entomobryomorpha > Paronellidae > Cyphoderus > Cyphoderus albinus. The sequence continues at coordinate 7,835 of VYYJ01005727.1, forward strand.
GGAAGTTGGACAAAGAGAAAGCTGCTGCTTTTCCTCTCATCTTCTCCTCTAAAGCGAAACGCTTTCCTTTTTCATTTTTGTTTGATGAGGACAGAGCTATGTAAAAAAGTAATTAAGGAGGACTGAGACGAAGAAAGGAAAGGTAAAGAAAGAGGAAGCGCGTCATCATCACACTTAATTTTTACTGATAGGGTTACAAAATAAAATTAGTGCGCTCTGGCTCTGCTCATCGGCTGCTGTGTAGGTAGAACGTTTCTTTGGTTCGGAGGTGGTGTAACAAGCAGAAGACAAGTGGGAGATTGGGAGATTATTATAAGGGAGAAGAATTACATTATTTTTGCACGACTAGTTGAGTTTAGTCCGTTCTAGAAAATGTAGCAGTTATTTTAAGCCTTTCAGTTAACTGTAGTAAAGCAGGATGGAGATGGAAGACTGGAGACTGCGAAGACAGTGAAAACAGGAAACCGCCTGTTGAAGAGCTGAGCTCTTGCTCCATTTAAGAGCTCATCCAAAGAATATTAGGTTTTTGCTTGAGTATGTTACAACAAAGTAGGCTATTTATTCATTATAATTATAAAAACTATACATAAATACATTACAATGGTTGGAATGAATAACGTCAAATGGAGATGTGATGGGATGTGATAACGTCAGTCTTTGTGTGATGTCAGATAACAGACAAAAACCTCTTTTCTCTGTGAAAAGTGTTGTTATGTTGTTAGCGGAGGAGTGCTCGTTACATGACATTGTTTATCTGCTTACAGTTTTTCCCCGGAATCTCATAAATAGATGTTTTGTACATGTAAGTATGGTAAAGATGTATAAATTGATTGGTGCTTTTGTTTTCTCTTTATTTTTCACAGATTTTTACTATTACATCGTGAGAAGGAAACACGGAACAAACTCTCCTATGATGAAGATGAATGATGAATGACAATTTTGAGGAGATTGTGGGGTCAAACTCTCGTTCGTTGAATGAAGTCCTCATCCTGCGACCATGTCATGTCATGTAATTTAATGTAATGTCATGAGTCATGACGGTGATACGAAGACATCATCTGATATGTAGCGTCAATCCATTCTACGTGGCTTCCGCCCGTTAATGGAGGAAGTAAAAAAGTGAAGTGGAATCAACTCAAGTCACACTTTTGTCAGCTCGGCTCATCGCATCTCGGATTTCCTTCGTGATGTTATCTAGGAATAGGTAACTGAACAAACAAAAACCAGCGTCAGCGGCGTTAATGAAATAAATAACTATTGTTAAAAGATATGAGAAGTGAAGAAAACAAAAGAAGGGGAAAGTTAGGTTTTTCGAACATCTGTCGTTGTTTTGTGTTATGATGTGTTTTCATGTGTCCACCAAGACACTCAGAGTCCAGCCAGAGTCCTAGTTTATACGTTTTAAACTTTCAAGAAGAAAGTTCGTTCTCAGTTTTAATAATAAAGCGCTGCTACAAAGAAGGAAAGGGGATAAAAGAAGGAGACACATTACACAATAATTAATGAGATCCGTTGATGGAACAGATGAAAAACACGAGTCCTCATTTAAACTAACTACTTATAAGGGAGACCGTTCTCCTTTGTCCGCGCTTTCATCTCCAATAAGAAGAGAAACAAACAAAGGCACTTTTCCTATGATAAAAGTGCGCGAAGAAAGTGAGAGAAAGCACAAAAGAATCTGCATTGTGCTCTGCTTGTCAAGTTGTACGTAGTTGTAGTAGCTCGTACGGAACGTAGCATCTTTCTTTGCTTATAAATGAAATGAAATGGAATTCCTGGAAAGAAAGACGATGAGAAGGAACAAAAACACCCCCAACGCCCGAACCATGTCCCATTTAAATTTTAATGAATTCTGATGCAGGGAGAAATTTCGGGGTAATAAAATAAAAGTGGAACAGGAAGCGGATGCTTTTGTTTCCCTTTTAATTGGATTGTATGTGAAATACCTAAACGCGATTATTTGCTAACCATATAATAATAAGGAGTATTTAAATACAAATTGCGTAATAATCCTGAGTAAACTTTTTTGCAACCAGCACTAGAGCGCCCTTCATACTTCTACACTGGTATTAACTTAATTGTTTCACTAGTGTGAGGAAATTTTGCGGCGAGAAAGTTGGCAACAAGAGAAAATGTATTATTAGAAAAAGGAAAGTGTTTCACTTTCTTACTTTGCTTTACCACTTTAAATAGTTACTTTCATTTACTTTCTCCACTCCACACAAACACAAAACGTGTTGTTGAAAAAAAAAGTTGGTTGTGTAAATTACGAAAATTGACTTTTCAAGTTTTACAAGTAAATAGACACGAGGATTTATGTTGTTTTTCAAGTATGCCCAGGCCCAGTGCTTGCCTACTTATTTGAATATTTTGAATTTGCAAAGTTGTCGCATTACTCTTTAAGTTGGATGGATGGAATGGAACATCCCAATCCCATCATTTTTAGCTCTTTAAAGTTCTTCAAGTAACTTCCTTAATAACAATGCTTTTTATGAGGAGAAAAGGCTTTCCTGTTTGCCCAACGTTTTGTATGCACACTTCTTTTTTATAATCAACAAAACTTTCCTTCCTCTGCTTTCCGGCTATTTTCTTGGGCTGGGACAAAACGAATGTTTTAAGTAAAAGGAAAAAAACGCATCTTGCTACAAATTTGCGCAGATTTTCGTCATATGCCACCATCCCACCACAGGAAACTGGGATGTATGCACATACGTTACGTTAATTCATGCAAAAACATTCTTCGTGTGGTAGTAGATCACCATAATAATATCGTCA
>VYYJ01005728.1:0-10608 GCA_021029165.1 Cyphoderus albinus
AATCTTTTTGCTACTTCTCCAAATATGAACAAGCCCTTTGAGGTACTCCAAAGTAGAGAATTATCCCGGTAAGCTGAAAGAAAATCATGATTCAGTTGATGAGCTCCAAATGTAGATATTGGTAGATCCAGTGGATGTAGACTTTAATATGAAAGTAGATTATTTGCCCACAGGAGCCACAAAATGAGGCTTAAGAGAAATAGCAATAGCAACGACAGCAACCAGAAACTGTAGCAACGCACTACCAGAGCAAGTGAGAAGTTCTCGCTGAAAACTCAAACTTTAACAAGGATATTGTAATGAGTCAGAAGCTTCTTTTTCCTTTTGCTCGCCTCAACTTCTACTGCATACTGCAAAAGTTCTATAGTGTTTGTGAAAGCTGTTTAGAGCAGCTCCTAATCTCGTACAATAGCCGGATTGATGCAGCCAGGACATGCGTTGGCTTAGCGTTTGTTCTTGTTGGTTCTAATATTTTTTCATGAAATTTTTCAACCCACTCGCGAGACATATAAATAGGTCACCTATTTACATATATTAAAAGTTGATGGTAAATGTCAAGCACAATTGTTTATGTTTGTATTGTATTATTGCACTGTTCGGATTTTCAATTTAATGCTTTAAAAAGCATCAGCATTCCAAACAAATAAATTTAAACGGATGTTTCCCACTTTTATAAGTTAGTTGCTTACTTTATTACATTTACAGTTACAACCTTCGCCAGGTTGTTCAATTGATGTGGCGAAATATCTGGGTTATCAAAAGTTCAAACCTTCGCCAGGTTGTTCAATTGATGTGGCGAAATATCTGGGTTATCAAAAGTTATGTACATTATGCTGAACTCACTCACTCTGTCACTCTTACAAGGAAATGGTTCTACTTAGAGAGCAGTTGTGTCAAATATTATGAAAATGTAACTGTCAGGCCGGAAATCATAATAATCCAGAACACAAATTTATATTAATACATAAATGAGCAAAAACTCTCACGAACAAGTTGAAGCTATTACACAAGAAGTAACAAATTAAGAGTGTTTTCAATGGACATATGAAGAATACTGAGTGATGTAAAACTGTCCAAGAAATTATCCTTTCCGAAATGTATAATCAGAACGGGAAACGACTTCCAATATCTTCTCAGAGGTTTTCGTAATTTTGAGGTTCTGCTGAAGTTACTTCACCTTTCACAGTTTTCTACGTAGCCATTCCCGGATAGTAGTTCTTTGTTTGAAGTGTGAACTTTGGCTGCAAATCCAATGCATAAGAAGATTGCCCAAATCAATATGGAATCCACAAATGAAACGAGTCATGAAATCCAAGGTATTCCGCTTGGATATTAAAAAGTATAATAAGTATACAGAAATGGTAATTGATGTCAAAATATTTGAAGCCGGCATCATTCTCTGTTGACGAATGAAATTCATTATACAAGGTTGTCAAAACTCAAAAGCTCCGCCTCCCGGTTCATTACGACAAATTCGTCCAAATCAGAGTTTGATTTTGTGTTTCAGTTTCCTGGCAAACAAAATTTTTAATTTAGTGCATTCAGTAATTTTTTTCAACATTAACCTTTTGAATGTCACATACAAGTTTTACAAGTGTTACCTTCCCAAAGCGATGTTAACAAAGAATAATCTACAAAATTAGAAAAGAGTCGATAGTGCTCCCAGTAGCAAAATGGAAAGGAAGTTACGTTAATTTTATCAGCCAGGTCCAAGGTTATCTTAATGACTGTAATCAAGTCACCAATTAAGAACATTCTTTAAAATGTTTTCTTTTATTTCCCGAGTAATATGGATTCAAATTTCTCTAGAAATATTTGTCATAAATTCTAAATTTGATTTTCGCATTGACGTTTCGAGGTACTTCCCAAAAGCTATCATTTCAAATTGGTTATAAAATTTTACAATAAATACGAGAAAGAATAATAAACGTTATGACATACGTTACGTTGCTAATTGCGTACAAGCTACTTAATATTTGGTGATTTTATTCGACAGCACTCAATTTAGAAGTTCGGCAATCGCAGAATCACAATCTGAAAATGCGACAGAAATTTTCTGCCAAAAACTGTTCTTTGTCTTTTACGGTAAACATGATATGGGAATATACCCAGATGCAATGGTTCCAGACGTCTGTCTCTGCGTTCCACTTTGCCATTATAGGTGGTCATTAGAAACTCTAAACAATCCCATAAATAAAAGTCCGAGGTCATTACGAAATTCTCCTGCCTTAATATGCAAAAATTGTAGTATCGACTCTAAAAGCGCAATAGAGACTTTCTGCGGCAAAATTGTTTCTTGTGTTTAGCAGTGGACAAGGCATGGGAATAACCCCAGATGGATTCAGACGTCTTTCTGTTTGTTCCACTATGTCTAGTTTTATTCCCATTAACCATTCAAATTCAAACGTGCTCAAATCTTTGCTAAAAACAGTCTCTACTGTATCTTCAACAATCACACGGCATTTCCTAGCCAATGCACAGAGGAAAGAATCGTGAACGCCTCACTTCAGAACAATTAGTTATTAGTTTACCTGTCTATATGTTGGAAGAGATTGTACATAAAATATGGCCACCGTGTTCTGACTTGTGGTTCCACTATGCCTAGTTTTACTCCCAACAACCATTCAAGTTAAAACGTGCAGGCCGTCAATGCTAAAAACAGTCTCTACCGTATCTTCAATAATAACGCGGCATTTCCTAGCAAATGCACACAAGAAAAAATCCTGAACGCCTCACTTCAGAACAATTAGTGTACCTCTCCAGATGTTCGAAGAGATTGTACATAAAATATGGCCACCGTGTGCTGACTTATGGTTCCACTATGTCTAGTTGTATTCCCAACAACCATTCAAGTTGAAACGTGAATTCATACTCATTAAATTTAAACAATTAATTATTTTAACGTTGATAGCCTATTTGCTTTAAAAGTTAAAAAAATTAATTTTTTGAATTCCTTGAGTTTTAAAAAGTAAAAGTAAAAAGCGCCGGTAAAAGTTCAAAATTATTTTTTGTTTCCAGTTGCCCTAAAGAGAGAAGTACTGTTTCTATTCAATAATACCGATTCTCTCACTCCACTGCGTACCTTTTCTATTTGACCCGATTAAAGTCAAACTACATCCAATCAACAGTGTTGGAAAGTAGTACCACATGATAATGACCGAAAATAATTTTGTTGCCGCGAGTAGCCCTCTTATGTCTTATAACCAGTGTGCAGATGGAATCTACGTACAGACCGTTTCAATGTATCTTAGCAAATGAATTTTATTAATTTCTCTGATTCATGTTGAAAATGAGCTTCGATATTACACTATATATTGCTCCTATTAATATGGAATACCCTGCCATTTACTAACAGATAATATGCCAATTTATGTGAAAATTATGAAAATAGCGTTTCTATTTATCTTACCAAACCCATAAAATTAGACCAATTTTACATGTGCGAAGGCGCGGATATTTTATTTTTTTATCTTTTGAAAATTGAATAGCCTCCCTGATTCAAAATTTATTACATTACATCTTTCATCATATTGTTAAGGTTTAGAAAGTATCCATGTGGAATGTCGGCTCATTCTTCAATCAAAGCTCAATTCTAACATATCGAGTCATCCAAAAGTCCCTACTTAGCAACCATATCTTAACCATATAATTAATATATGGTTGCTACTTATGTACTTTTGGATAACGCGGCACATCAAAGATTTTTTAGAAACATCTGTCATTTTCTAAATAAATATAAAACGGACTGTAGTAACTACATCCTTAACACTTTGTATACTTCTATGTCAAATGGCTCTAAATTTTAATTTGAAATCAACATTTACATTTATGCTTGATACGTTTTATTAGATATTTCAACGTCAGGATTGTACAATTTCATTAAACATTTATTGCGATTTCTCAGAAATCCTTTTACTGGTAAATTCCATTATACTTTTACTGTTACTGAGAGAAATTGTTCAAATTCAGAATATTAATTTTAGTCTCAAATATATTTTTAATATGTTACCGTAAAAATGTCAGCGAAGACGCCCACCAAAATGTTGTATTTGGTTAAGGGTAATATAAAATGTACAAATCTATACTGTCATATATACCGAATTAAACTTTGGAATTGTTTCTAAACCTTGAAACCTACAATTGAGTTGTGAAACAATTTGGAATATATAAAAATTGGAATATTGTAGGCAATACTGCGCCACCTAGTTTGGTTAACTGAACATGAAAATCATCGCAGAGTTGACTGATGATGACATAATAAAGCAGGCTTTCAAACGGATTCGAACAGCGCGTTCTCTATATAAGAATTGAAGGTGACCTGATGATCCCATGTTCATTTAATGTGGTCTAATTAATTATGTTTTATACGGCAATTTAAACAGAACTGAAGAAACTCTGAAACCAAATGCAGACATAGTAAACTGTAGAAATAGCTTTATAACTCTCTGAGAAATACTCTCATTAAACATTGGAATATTAAACCAGTTCTGAATGAACCGACATTTTGCGTTTTATTGATTGTTTGTGTCTCTACTATGAGAAACGGTCACGGCCATGCTATAGGAAATAATAATGGAACACGAGCCACTCTCTCCCGTATGTCTACGCCCCGGGTACACAATTCTTTCAAAACCTTGGAGAGTGAGACGGATCTACCGCAGTCGTTAATTAAAAAATTGATGGGAGCAAAGATAACACCACGAGCTGCTCAAATTTATATCGCAATGATCGCACTTTACGACCACCTAAAAGTTCATTTGTTTTTGTTGTTTGAGTTGTTTTACAATAATATTTACTTTGTCCCGAGACCAAGTAATCACCTAAATTAATATTTTATTGTTGTTGTTGAAAATATCGCTTTTCTTACCTGGCAGTAGAAGATTGATATTTTTTGGTTGTGTGGCTGTGTTTCACATTAGTATGGACTACTTTTGTGTTTAGAATCAGGAAATTTAAAAATGGCAAGACTTGAGGTGTCCTAAAACCTACAAACCTACAAGTTTTTGCTTAGTTATTATTTGGATGGGTGGCCTATTTATTAGAGGTTTGGTCAAAACAACAAGTTAAAAGATTATGTGATATGATTTGCTTGTTTTTCGTAAACAACACTTTACCTCCCAGGGTTAGCAAAATTGTTTATTTTGGATAAAGTAAAAGAAGTGAGAAGGGACGTCAACTTAAATTAAACTATACATTGTACATATATTCACATATGTGACGTAGTTCGTGTCGAAAAGTCATATAAATATAAGCGTGGAGTCCACCATTGAATAAGAAAGGCAGGCCAGACTTTTCATCAAACTGTCAAAAACAACAAGCATGCTCATAAGTTTCTACTTCTGTATCCAACAATTTATCATGGTCCACTTTCTTTTTTTCGAGCAATAATGAATTGAAAATAAAAGTATGTTGATATCATATCTAAGAAAAATAATTATGCTACTGGGCTGTCGACAGGTTTGTCTTTGGTTTGCATTTTATAAATTATTTGACTGATTTTTGTCTCGGTAAGTTTTATTGGAAATTTCTGCGACGATCCAATGGTTCTGTCAAACCTAACACAAAAATATCAAGTAAGTTGTAAAAAGTAGGCTGGACCGTAATTAGCAATAAATTAACTGGTTTTAGAATTAAGCAGCAAATTATATTCATTCTGTTTTGATATGAACCGTATGTAACGTAAATCCTGAGACATGCCACAATTTAAAAAAAAAACATGTCAATTTAATGTATCTTGTGCTAACATCTGTAATCTCATAATGCTGAAATAATTTTGGATCATCATTTAATGTTTGAAGGACTTAGGTGGTTAGTTAACAGAGGCAGCTCTTGTCTCTGCACGTTATCCTTGCATTTGTTGTGCTCATTGAACTCAACATACCACATTTGAGCTCACCACAGCAACGGCCACACACGACAAGTCAGCTTTCAAACGGGTTCCAAGATAGATACATTGCTTACCGTGAACCCAAACTCAAACCAAACCGTGAAATGTTTTTAATTCATGAAACCGTATTAAACATTTTTGAAAAGATTAATTTGTATTTGATAATTATGTACAAAAACCATTACAATAAAATAAAATAACTTAAAACTGAAACCAAATATTGATTAATTTGTAGCAATAGTAATACGAAAAAAGCCTTGGCAACAACGTAGAACAGCATTGACGAGCAAGCAAGAACCAGAACTTGTGCAAGGAGAAAGTAATTAAACAGGAGCGTCCCTTTGCTGCTACTCGCTTTCTCGACTTCAGCCTTGTTTGCGAATGTTTGCTCAAAAGCAGCTCGCAGTCTTTTACTTTAGCCGACTGGATGAAGCCAGGACAAGCATTCCCTTTGTAGTCCTGTTTGCTTGCTCGTTTAATCTTTCTGTCATTGAATTTTTATAATCCAATCACAACATAAAAATCCTACTTGGCAACATCATCGAGATGTTTTGGATTTCGTTGTTTTTGCCAGTTCAGGAAATGTTTCTTTTTAGACAAAATTCGATTTTATTGAGAGTTTATTTTAGTTTTCTTGTCACAATTTTATAATGATTCATGAGCACCATAAATGATACATTTAAATGTTTTCTTATTAGTAGTAAAATAAATTACTGGTCAGCATGATCATGATGACGACGTTTTAGTTGAACTATCCATTCGTTCATTGTCAATATCAAAGCTTAGTAATCCAATGTTTCACAGGAAGGTTAATATGTCATAATAATAAGTATTGACATGTTATTGCTATAATTTTTGTGGAAAGTTTCTCAAACGAATGCAAACCAAGCTGTCAGTCATTTTTATTCGATCCAGTCTGACTCATAATTACCGAGTAAGTAATGAGCAATCCAATCATCTGCAAAATTCAAACAATTGCACAGTCTTAGTGAATTATTGTCTCTATTAAAAAATATATTGCTTCTGCTTTTACTCACAGAATTCACGAAAGGGTAGGTGACAGTAAAAAATGGTGAAGCAATCCCCATTTGCACATCATCAATCTCCGAGGATATATTCAGTAATTTTAGTCTCTCCAGTAATAGCACTTGTCCGTGGCCATAAATTGCGCCTTCAGTTTGAAGTTGCAAAAGTCTAACACGCCTTTCTATAAACTTCCTGACAGTGCTATGTATTTTTCTGTTAACCTCCGCCGCGATGTACCAGACCGACATGGTTCCAAACATAAAGAAAACCTTGATACATGTGGACACTCGACTCTGTGCATCTAATTCTAGCCAGTCAAGAACGGAGGCCAGAGTTGACGAATAGTAGAGGACGCAATTAAAGAAGAAAACTAATACCAGATGAGGTACGAAGAGATGATTGTTGCAGAATGATAGAAAGTTGTGTAGGTTGTCCGTCAATGGAAGTATCTGAAATTAATACATCGACAATGAATGAATATTTTTTAATTACATACTTAAAGGTCAATATTTATTATTTTGAATTACGTCATGAATTCGGGTGTGGTCATTTAATATGTCAGCCTCAAATTGACTCGTACACACAAATATAGAGAAAGTAATTATCGTCATGAATATATCAATAAGAGAGTAGTTTAGATCAACCAGAATCTGTAAAATTAGCTTCAAGAAGAAAACAAAAATCTGAATTAAAATTGATTCGACAGTTTTGATTTCCCCAACGAAGGTTTGCCAGTTGATGATAGTGAGATAAATTCCAACAGAAAAACCCGGAATTATGCAGACACAATAGTTGACAAACTTAAAGGAGAGTCGATTTTTTGCATGGATATTTACAGTGAAGAGTTTATTAGCCAACAGCAAAAATGATTGTGAACATCGCCAATTCATCACCAGAATGGTGGCTTTTACCAACACAAACTCTATGTGACGGAGAAACATGTAGGATTTCATGGTGTCTCCAGATGTGTACGAAATAATAAATTGTCGCCAAAAGTCATTTGAAATCCAGGAAAATTGAAGAATTGCACAGACAAGTTTTCGCAATTTTGATGACGTGATGCAGAAACAATTTTGTGAGCGGTCGAACTCAAATTTAAATGGTATTAAACAAAGAGATCCATAGAAATTTATTGGGGTGGTTAATACAAATGAAGCGCTAAGGCTTTCGTTTGTTTCCTTTTCGGAATGTTTAGTTTTGAAAATAGGATTCTTAGTTATTTCCATGTTTGAAAATTGAAATGAAAATTGTATATTTGTGCAATAACTGTAAATCGCTCCACACGTGATAGCGATAATTTTATTTAGTTTTTAATATATGATTATCAAATTGCATTGAAAACTGACCTTCGTAGAATTTACTAAGTTTATTAACTTTATTTTCATGCTTATCCGATTTTATTTAATCTCCATTTCTTTACTAATTGAATTGAAAACTAGGCGAAAACACAGGTGGTAACTGGCAGTTTCTAGTAAGCGCTTTGGCAGACTTTAATTTTTCGGCTTTAATTGAGTTTGCATAACACAATGATGTAAACATTAATATTATTAGTTTTATTACACATTTTGTCGTTTTTGACAAAAGTTTATATGTAATGGTTCAAATATAATAGAAACTTATGGTTACTACTGCTAGATTATTTAAATGTACGTAATGTATTGGGAAAATATTGATATTAATTGTGTCATCGAATGAATTGCGTGAGTTTGTTTGTGTCAGCAGGTGTATGTATATTCAATTACTTTATTAATTTTATTAAATGGGCTAGAGTAAAAGGAGCAAACATAGCTACACTCTGAACTTTTCTGACACTTAATCACTTAACTATGATTAATGATCATAAACATTATTTTTCCGAATGAATGATGAATGTAGAATTTAAAAAAATATGATGAATTGCCGTATTACTGTTTAAGAAAATGATAAACAAAGTGAAAATTGAAAAGTTGTTTTGTTTAAGCAAAAATAAAAACTGGTTTTGTAAACAAAAACAAAACGGCAACCTTACAAACGCCTACGAAAGTTATTCACTATTGTTTTAACAAAACCTTGGAAAGTGATACGGATTTTCTATGGTCATTAATTCGAAAATTGATAGGGCAATTATAAACGTCAGCTTCCTGATTATGTAGCTATAAAATAAGACTAAAAGTTGAATTAATTTGTTTTCCTTTAACAAGTGAGTTGTTTCCTAATGCAATAATATGCAAGTGAAGACATTGAAACACTCGGGCTTAAGTTATGGAGAAAATCAAGGCAAACCTCCATCCAAAATTTTAAATGTTCGTTTGTTTCTTTATAAGCAAACCCAATGAATCGGACAAACTATTTAACACCATAAATCCTCTAAATGTCCGTACCTATAGTATTATTAGTAAACCTAAAATTATTTATGGAGCATACCAATTAACATGCTGGTAAGAGCAGTCATTTGTACCGAGATAATAGAAATAGACATGCTTAATTATATTACAAACAGTAAATGTTGACAGCAAAACGTATAAAATAAGAGCATGAAGCCTAGAAATTAATTTAGCAAATGTATGTTTTAATTCTTATTTACTAGTATATATAGTACCTATTTTATTTTGCGCAATGCTTTCTCCACGTGTGCTAAATAATGTTGTTTACAGGAAGAGAGCAAGGAAGACCGTTATCAGGAGAAATTGCACTAAAGTGACCCTCCTTTGCAATCTCTTTCGTAATTAAATTTTCACAATTTAGAAAGCACTGGAAGGAACAAAAATCAATAAATAAGGATGTATTGTGTTGTTCTCATAGCGCCACATACACTCGCTTACTTCGAGTCCAATGACATTCAGGAGAAAATTCTGGCATTTGCCAATGTAAGAATAGACTTCTTGACCTGGCTTGGCATTTATAATCTTCACACATCCAAAATTTTCCACAAGGTTGAAAAGCTCGCTTACGTAAATTATTGCAGGTTTTATCAAATTTCCAAGTTTGAAGATTCTCTGATATGATTTCCTTGTTTTTACGTAAACAACCTTTACCTACCAGCTTTAGAAAATTATTGATTTGTTGGGTGCAAACTGAAGAATTCAATCTAGAACACAAACAATTTCAGTTTAGGCATTATATAAATTCGAGCATTGAAGGAGAAAACCTCACTACACTTTCTTCAAACCGTATGGACGTAAGACGAATAAAAATTACTGAGTTTGAAATTCTGGTGGTCATTGTCTGTTTTCTTTTTCTAATGAAGTTGCGGTTTTAGACTTAAGCAGTCACAGTTAGTTCCGGCTGCAGTCAAGGTGAAATAAAAAAATCTATAAACGGACATTCACCTACCTCCTTCTGCACCTAACAATAAAAAACACAAAATGTTAATCACAACGCAACTAATCCAAACCGCAAAGGGAATCGTCCGTCAGCTTGACCGGACCAATCCAACACCATTTCTGCATCCTCTTGGACTTAAGATAAGAAAGGAAGAACTCGGTGACTTCAGCTTGGATGGAAATGTGTACGAGTTCGAGGCACGTTCAAAGTCAACCAGGATTTACTGGAAGTGGCATTTTGCCATTCTATTGTCTGCGGTTCTTCTCAAGATGTACATGATAAAATACGAAAAGCCAAGTTTCATCAGCCTGGTAACTCAAGTATTTATCTCCTGTTGTTTCTCCGTGTACATTTTGTTTGTTTACACATACCACAATAAAACGGAAAGGTTG
>VYYJ01005729.1:0-10608 GCA_021029165.1 Cyphoderus albinus
GCTACTCTGCCTTCATCAGGAGCGTCTGGAAAAGAACTTCGGCTACTCTGCCTTCATCAGGAGCGTCTGGAAAAGAACTTCGGCTACTCTGCCTTCATCAGGAGCGTCTGGAAAAGAACTCGGCTACTCTGCCTTCATCAGGAGCGTCTGGAAAAGAACTTTGTCCCATCACCATGGAGCTGAGACCTCCCGCATGTCTTCAAATCCCAACAACACAGTATCACCATCATCTTGACATCTATCTTCCCTAAAATATAAGACGCAACAACATGTTTATTATGCCACGAAGATAAAAAATGAAAGACCAATACCTCTACGAACGACCCCAATTGTTTCTTGAAGTGGACGGTTGTTATTGAAAAATAGTTTCGCCATTGGATTTCCTAACCGGAGCACTGAGTCAATTTTTTAACCTTTTTGTTCTGTATTTTAGGCATACCCAGTTTCAGAATTATTATTCTTTCATTAAACAGAGAAATGCAAGGTGACAATTACATAGAAGACTTAGATTTAAGTTAGTCTTCAGCGATCAACATCATCTAGAACATACATTTGGGACACAACGAATGTTTCCTTAGACAAAACAATCAGTTTCAAACACCAAGACTTGAAAGGATGCCTTCTAAATTGAGTCATGGTTAGAAGTAAATAAAGTAAGTAAATATGTGTGTGGGACTTGAGTTTTTCCTTATACTGTTGAAAACTAGCTTTCGAGACAAATCGTTACCGCTGACACTCACATGAGTACAATCTTATTCACATCGAGACTAGAAGCATCGAGTCTTTCTCTCTGTACAACTTAAAACGTCACGGTGCATAGTAAGCAAATATAATGAGACTCGTTCTTTTCTCGTTCCATCGTTTTTGTTACATTCACGTTTTTCAGCACGATCACGCCAAAAAATAAGTTCAGTGCACATTTTATTACATTTACAGACATTACATTATGTACTATCTCGCGTCCTCTTCCTCCTCCTACTGTAGTACTCGAAATCAGCCTCCATCTCCTTAAAAGCCTGTTTTCTTCCTCTCCACAGATAACTCCATTTTATCATGAATGTGCATCAGGTTCTTACATGGCTTTTGATTCATTGGGTAATGTAAAAACAACTACGACTTCGGGTTTTCGAAAGATGTTGCTTTTGGTGTACAAGTGCCTGTCAGTGTGATTCTTTATTTTGAAGCTGCTTCTTATTTCAAATGTAAAATAACGGACAGTTTATTGGAAGCGATGAATGAAAGTATGAAAAGTCAGGAAAACACCAACTTTCCATTGAGTTGTTACAACATTTCCTTTTTGCTCTACTATATATGAAGATAGAGAAACGTTATAATCAAGATTGCTGCTGTCATAATAAAACTTTTTCTCTGTTTTTTGTATTCCTCCAAGTTTACAAGGAAATGCGAAGAAAATGGGTAAATTACTAAGTTGGAGTGCCAGGAGCTGCAGGAACAAAACAAAAACAGCAACAAGAGAATTATCCTCGATAAACCCTGAGCAAAGTGATACTTTTCCCATGAAACGAAAACGTAAAAGTTTATTTTCTTCTCATAATTTGTAAATACAAATACACCTTATGTCATGCGTGGGTATGCAAACAGAAGGGAAGAGCTTGTACGCAATCTTATCACATTATGGTGCTGCATTATTATTTGCAAAGTCTAAATCGAAAACGAGCTTCTTTACCGTTGAATCCACCTTTTCCATGCTTTTTATTTGCTCACTTTAAAGAAACCGAGCCTCAGCACTCAATTCAAGCTCCGTAATATTTTCCTCCTATCACCGTCTCTCCTAAGCAAAATTGGTACGCGACAATCCTACAAGTCCAAGATGCAAGAAGCGGATCAGATAACAGATTAATGTTTGCGTGAGTACCCACTTTGAGCTGCTATGTAAAGGAACGGTGTTGAGAATGTTGGTAAATGGTAAATTAACTTCACATCCATGAAAAAAATCCTTTCTTATACCTGTTCGTAAAATACAGTTTGTACTGTTGCTAGAACTTATAAAGATTGTCGTTTTGTCGGGATTCAGCTTTCCTCTCTCTCTATATCTAATTTGTTTTTATGCGAGAACCATTTTAAAGAGAAAATGAGGAAAGATACGTAGTATTTTACATTGTGTTTAGTTACTTTGCCTATTTAATCTTTAAGAAAACAGTACTTTACTGCGCCTTCACTTTAATACATGAAAATGGTAATGTGTATTAAGGCAAAGAAGTGTAAAATCTGAAGGAAGATTCAAGTCAGAGTCGGAGTCGTCAAGAGATAAGTGAATGTGAGCGCCGTCAGCCAGTCAGTCATTTAGCTTCAATGTAAACGATATTCTCGGTGTGCTCTTCAGTTCAAATATCTTCCATCGTTCCATCTTTCTTGTCAGTGTGTGTCTCTCTCTGATGCAATGTTACGTGTAAATTGTATACACATAGAACGTGAAGCAGGTAAGAAAGACAGGTACATTAAAATTATTCTTAAGACGATGCGTTCAAAAATCCTTCGGGAATTCCTTTCATATAAAAGATATGCATAGTATTATAAAATATAGGAGATAGAGTACCTCTACCATATAGCGAAGGTATTTTTATTATAATACAAGTTAAGCCTTTTTATATCTTGCGTTCAGAAGAAGGCAGCCACATAGCTGCCCAAGGTATACAAAGAGAGAAGAGCGAAAAGCTTTCAGGTAAACCGTATGAGAAAGATGCTGAAAGTATGAATACGTAGACTCAAATCATTTTTGATTTTGAAAGGAAAAAGAGAGAGCTGGCTGCAGTATTACTGGCAGACTAACTGGCTCACAAAAGACTGTAAAGAGATGAGAGATCAGTCAGGCTTGAGTGAGCTACACATTCTCTTGCAGATTGCCTCTACATGGATATTACTTGTGTAGGTTCTGTTGCAATTGATGGTAAAAGTTTTGGTCGTATGCTGATCAAGATATCTAACTCGTGAAAAATAAATTCGATAATAATAAAATCGGTAAATTTGTAGATTCTACCGGTCTGCGGTGCAATTGCCATCAGTTCAAAGAATTGTAATACCACAAAAAGTCAAGGAGTAGCGGTTGTGTGCCATAATTCTAAAATGCGACTGAAATGAAGGGGGAGAGGAAAGGTGCGCAATTCATTTTCTTGCTACATGTACAAAAAGTGAAATAATGATACTGAATGCTATTTTGTTGCTAAACATTACTACTACTTAAAGCCCAAAACACTTCTTTAACTTAACCCAACTCAGCTTCTCTCAATTCTCAAGTCACTCGGTTCATTCACTCATATTACATTACCAAACATTATTAATTTGTGCTACACATGAATCTTGTCTCAATTTAACACACAAGGTTTCTATTTGCAATTTGAATACACAAAGTGAAGACAATGTGAAAGGATGCTGATGAGACGACTCGTATTATTTCACTGTGGCCATTAATTATTGCTGTGATGAATGATGATGCATTACGCGTCCAAGAATCAAAAGAGTAGAAAGGGTCAGCATTAATTGAATGCAAATATTCCTTTTATAGCCGAATTACTAGCTATTATGTAGTACTCTGGCTTCTCATTACGATTGTTGTTCATTTAATATGACTTTTATATATTATTATAACTTGGTTTTGCCAGACAACGATTAACTGATGATAATATAAACTCGATGCTGCATTAGTCGATTTCATTATTTAACTGTTGAAAGAAAATTTTCATTTCGTTTCAGGATGTAGGCAGAAATGAAAAGTGTTGTGTTGTGATGTGGTGCTTGAGAATGCAAATTTTTAAGGGAGAGAAATAATAGCATGTGAATGAAACAATAATTGTTACTGTTCTTTGCTCTAAGAAATCACCGCATAAACCAGCCAGCTGGCTGAAACTGAATTCGAATACTATATAATATCACTAATGAAGTCAAATCTCATCTTTCAAATTTTTGCTCAATGATTGCCCAGTTGTGCAGCAATTACCAGTTAATATTTTCAGCAAAACTAGATTTCAGAGCGACATTGAACATTTTTCGTTTTGTTTATGGTTATTGAGAAAAGAGTTAAGTCACAATATAAAAATTACGAATGGAATGAATGGAGGAAAATAGATGAAAACAGTTGCTTTCCTCATTTACATACACTCATGCATGCAAAGGAAAGGTAATAATACATAAATGTTAAACCCTTAAAACGTCCATAAACATGAAACTAATTATGGTGTATCCTTATAGAGGATGAACTACGGAGCCAAAAATGATAACATTGACTCAAACTACAGTCGATTATGTAACGTTATTTAATATGACCTCTACTGCAGTTTTCTTCCTCAAGACTTATGTAGAACGATAAGGAAAAATCAATTATTGTTATTATTTCTTCGTCAAATAATTTTTATAGATGTTGATAAGCGTTGTTGTCAGTATTTTGGAAAAATGAAATGTTAAAAGCCCAAAAGGCTTCCCTTGTTTGAAGAGTCAAATGACGAGCACAGGAAAAGAACAAGTCCTCGGCTGCCAGTGCAAGAAACAATAATAATACTATGCTTAGATTTGTAACAAGTTAGTCGGATAGTTGTCTTCAATTGCAGACTTTTTATTATACAAGCTCAGGCTATAACGGGATTTTTGTTATGGCTTCAACAGTTGCACAACAATTGCTCCTACAGATTGGATGTAGGAGGATTTGAGTAACAAAGAAAATCGCTAGGTAAATTCATTTCACTTGAAAACGGGAATGCCGTGGACAAAATAAATGTGCAGATTTTTGCAGGTGTTCAAGGGCCATGACCATGGGCATGGCAAAAGGAAGTTAAACTCCGTTAGTTGGGCGTTTAAAAATCGCACCAAATGCGCCAGTTTGCATTTTTAACCAGAGCACTGCAGATCACACGTTCAATAGTAAGCTGTCATGTATGTTGTGTTTACATCGTGATTTTTCTTCGTGTGTTAATATATGACATGATTTCATCTGCCGATCTTATCAACAAACATGTTAGTATTTTTTTTTCATTTATTTGTTTATCGCGAAGTTTTAAAACCAGGATCCAGTCACTATCCAGTAGCCGGATACAATATCATTTCCATTAATTGGCTCGATAACCACGATAAAAGCAATCATGAAACAAGACATAATGGAAATAGCCTCATCACGATCAACATTCCCATTACTTATCATCCATCTCTTCATCATTGTCATCATCATGAAACTGAAAATTTTCTCTGTATTTTGTATCTCTGTACATTTTATTTGAGATTTTTAGTGTCTAACAAACTAAAACTAACCCCGTCTGATGGTATCCATAAATAAAGTTCGCATCACGTTTTGCTGATATATGTCGATATTAAATTGGTAAGCCAAGTTGGTTTATTTAAGATGGCACTACGTAAACCTAATTTGCATAAATGAGGCAACCAGACAAAATGCTGATTCAATTATTAAGTCCACATGAAGAAGGTAAATGAGACAAAAAGAACTTAGTGTATAATAGGCAAACACAATTAGTATTTTAGAGAGGTACCCATTTTTTTACGCAATAATTCTACAGGAGCAAGGTAAAAAAAAGTTTCATTTTCGTTTTGCTGCTGCGTTTGCCATGTCACGCTGTCCACCAGTAGCATTCAAGTTGGTGTTTGAATTGAAGGATGTCAACGAAGATGAAATTACATTGACTTACCTGCAACGTTCAATTTTTCTTCTGCAAGTAAGCGAAAGGACTCGCTTTCTGACTCTGGTCTGGTATCAAGGTAGTCACTAGTCGCTTCGCTAAAAGGTATGCATGCTGACCATAACATTTTCCTTGACGTCATCATTCTAAAAGTGAATTCCTTATTGTGGCATAAATATTATTAGTTTGATCGTCGAGCTTGATAACACGTGACAACACTCTCTCTTGGTTATTTAATAATATGGCGTATAAAAATAGATGCAGAGTAGAAGGCAATGCACTAAACAAAATGATTTTGCCTCAAGTGCCTTTTGGTACTAATGTGCAGTTTACTAGGTTATAGACATTGATTATACTGACATTAATTCGTATTTCAATTAGGAAGACAATTACGAAAAGCAGAAACTGTAAAACATTCTGAAAATCCTCTGAGTCATAATTGTACAGTTTTTCATTATCCAATGTATTTTCCCAAGACCAACGTGACGAACGATGTCCTTTATGGGTACATCCTGCTTCTTATCTGAATTATTTGTCTGTCTCTGACCATTCCACAATGAAGCGCACTGAAAATGATAACTAGGTACATTTATTATTGGATTGAGTCCAATTCTTTTAGCTCCGATTATTGATCAATGATTCAATTTTGACATTTATTGCCAATCAATACTCATTTTAGTATGTTATTATTACATTTAGATTACGTGTTAAATTAAAATCATTACTAATGAATGATGAGTACAATTTAGATAAGCAACTTTATTTTTCACTTGATATATTCTAGTGCGTCTTATTTTTCTCATAGATGAATACGTATATATTTATGTCTTTGCGATATTCGGTATGTAATATTTATTTTCAATGTCAGTGACAAAGAAAAGAGCAATAGAAATAGAATTGTAAGTACTAACTAGACAAGAAACGTCAATAGAGAGATTCATTTTTGGAATGACCTGTGACCAACGACATGGTCCCGATGGAAACTCTTATCTGTCAAATGGGTTTTCGCCAAGAAAGTCCAAATAAACTTTAATTTATGAACTCTGTAAATATTAAAAGATCTAAGATTGTTAAGTTCATGATTCATGAATATGAAATGAAACAGTTATTGATTTAGCCACAGCCAATTTCTTGAACACAGATTTTTTAGTTTACTTGCCACACTTAAACAAGTCTTTTCACTTGTAAACCTTGAATTTTTGGTTTTTTCTCTTAAACATTTGAACTCATTGCTAAATTAAAGCCAGTGACATTTTGAAATGACTTCACAAAAACCACCACAATCTACGTTAACATTGGAGATAGGCACGGAACCAGCAAAAATGGAACAATTCTCACCCCAACCCCAACAAGCAGAAGCATCACAGGGGCAACAATTTCAACAACCTGAGGAACAAGAACAAACCCCAGCCAAGGAGGGTGGACATGAAGAAAAGCAAACTATTCCTAAAAGTAAACGAAAATCTAGTAATTTTCATATGAGTTTGCCCGGACTAGAATCCTACCAGGTACGTGAGCAAACAACCACAACACAATTTGACTTTGGCATTTGTTATATTGCACGCTTTATCAGTAAGATTGTAGTGGCTTCAGTAAGAGGAAAAATAAATTGCGACATGGTATTTATAGTGCTTTTAACTTTGGCACGTCAAAGTTAGCAATGAATTGCCATTTAAGAAATAAAGTGACTTTCTTTCGCAGAAAGAAATATGTTTTGCGGCGGAAGCTCCTGGAAGAGTCGTTGTGAGGCTGGAGAGGATAATGGGTTCAGACAAGATCAGACCCGTGGATTCGAAGTATATGGAGACACTCATTCAACGGTTAGAAGAGGAAGAGGCAATCGCATGGAACAGAAGAATGAGACTTAGGAAGAAGGCAGAAAAGGATCGTTTTCGTCAGATGGCTATCGCTGGACATATGGAGCCTGGGCCCGGGATGGAGGATTTGTATAATCATCCAGTTTTCCGGTAAAATTCTGCGATATTATATAAAGTCTGATTTAAATCAACACTCACTAAAAAAATATTTTGTTTCTGTACGCAGGGTTAATCGGATTCTGAACCGAGTAACCAAAATGGACAATCGATTCACAACATATGTTAGAAAGGTATGCATGTTTTACAATTTGTCCTTAACATCAGTATCGTATTTCATGATTTGGCTGCTCCATTCCAATTTAATTCAAACCATAAAATTTCGACGCAGATGCCTCCAATAGAAAATATACAGCCATTTGAGAAAGATGACACAGGGGCCTTTTTCAAAAAGTATCCTTACCATAAGCAACTGAGTCGAGAATGTGGTAAATAGCTTTTGTCTCAAGTTTCTGTCGCTTTGCACCCATTAGATGAAAGATGGGAAATAATGCAAATAATGTAATACTACGTATTATTACAGCACAATACAAAAGTACGCACCCAGCAAGAGCAAGCAAAGAACAATTTAAAGTACATGCATCAGAATTATTATCTTCGAAATACTCGTCATTTCGGGAAGCGTTTGCCGTAAGTAAATCTCAGCATGACCACAACGCCCCCAACGGGTACTACATCCAGAACCTATGACGCAGACACCGAAGACGAAGACGAAGAGCGGGATGAAGAACTTTTGGGCGCTGAAAACCCATCTAAAGCTGATTCAACAAAAAAACTAGAACAGAATGAAACGGTGACAGACGAAGGTTTTGAAGAGGAACGTCAAGAATTAGGGGGCATGTCGACTCGTGGAGAAGAGAATGAAAGAAGAAGGGGATGATTTGGACGCAGTCATTCGTGCTCTACATGGTGATCTTCTCGAGTCATTGGAGAGTTTGCAACAAAAGTATGGCGTCCCTCCATCCAGTGACTTCGAGGACCAGTGGAAACCATATAGAAGCGAATTGGTCGACAAGCTTTTTTCGGACTATGTAAGTGTTCAGAGAAACCAATAGAATATTCAGATAAATCAATTTTAAGGACTTTAAATTTTTAAGTCTTCCTCTTTGTTTAAAGGAATCCATGGATGAACTTTATGAAGCTGGTGCAAATGTGATTGAACTATATACAAGGGAATTAGCTGAGACGGACGAGTTCACTAAACCAAATGCTCCTGAAAATGAGGAAGAAGATGACGAGGTCCTGGAGGAAGGCGATGTAGCGTTGGATAAGACCGGTACATCTGAAAGTGTAACTAAAGTGTCAACAGTTCCTTCAGGCAGAACTATGACAGAAGAATGAAGGCGTGATGACCTGACTGACTGTATGATACGACATCAGAAGAGGAAACTGAACCGGAAGCAGAAACAATGGAAGAATAACGGTACTAACAACTGCAAAAACAGCTTGCAAAATGGAAATGCTTACATAAATCTACATAATAAATCTACTTACAACCATAAAACACTGACAAAATTATCCCAGTGATAACCAAAAACAACACAAAATAAATACCGACATATCTTCTCTCTCGTACAACTTGACTAGTGTTTTCACATATTATTTCGTTTTTATGGGAATGATCGTAATGAAAAATCTTTAGCCCCTCTCCTTTAAAAAGGATATGAATATGAAAATGTTTTTGTAAAGTGTGAGTGAACTGTTTCAGGGAGCTAAGAATAAATTGCACAAAATTAGAATTGATATTGTGTTTGTAGTTCTAAAACGTCTAACTTAAGAGTATCTTGTAGCAAAAAAATCTAATATTAAGATTCTCCGACTGTCTGGAAATTCTTATCTAAATATTTTTCTGGAAACGTTTACATAAAACGTTCTGTGTACTCCATTAAACTTCATTTGTTCAAGCTGCTTCGGGTCTGTCCAGTGCTGTTGCAATTGTATTTCTGAAGGAATGATTCACACCGGTTGTGCAACTCTGTCTTGAGGTGGAATGTGGAATGGCACAAGAAGAAAGCAAATACCTAATACCAACCTGTGCGAGAGGATGTTACACTACATTCATCGTTGTGTTATCGATCCCAATCCAACTATCAGGGAAAACACCTTTTTCTGTAGAAAATTGACCAGGATAAAATGTAGCCGAAAAATATAAAAAGAGTTAAGGTGAAAAGAAACAAGGAATCAAGAGAAGCGACGGGGAACGAGATGACATTGCAATATTGTTAGAAGTTTCTCTTTGCTTTTCGCTCCTAGATTAGCAACTTTCCATTTAAAAGGAGAGTCTGGCAAAACACCGGAAAGGGAAGTTCACAGTAAATGGATGATGAAGTGATAGAAAAGAAAGTCCATGGAAGCTATTTCGATCGATGAATTTGATTTGATTGAATCTTTTTCCAGCTCCTCTCGATTTTCACGTCCCACTAAAAGCTGGGTTAGGTAGAGCAGGGAGACCTCCGACCGAAACTGAGTTTGGCTCGATTCATTTATTTTTTCTTATTCTATTTGGTAAATGTGGAAATGGTTCAAAGCAGATAAATGATTTCAGAGAGTGGCGAAGAAAAGAGGATTTGTCGATACCTGAACTCGCTTCTTGTCACACTATTTTTTATACTTTTCGATAGTCTATAGCGTGCCAGTGGGTTTTGCATTTCAGACCGTTACACGTATGCACGTAATGTACGCAGCACGCTGCAGAAGTGTGAAACTAGACAAGGTGTTTTCTCAAAGAAAGAAAATTGCTTTTTATACAAGTAAATTCAATTGCGAACTATGAACTATCGTAAATATTTTGGGTAAAGGATGGCGCAAAGGATGACTGTTTACAAACCCATTCCACTTTCACAATTGCATGTGATTGGAATTTGATCAGTCCATGTTCATATAGGACAATAAATGAATTATATGAAAATATTTATCCATATGTCAGTTACAATATATTTAGTCTCGTGAAAACAAAATAAATAATGTCAACTCAGATGGACCCTTTGTGGATAAAGTTGTACAGTGATAATATGACATATTTTATTGATAATTATAATTATGATTAGATTAGTAGATAATAACAATTTAGGGGCAAATACATTGTGTAACACCTA
>VYYJ01005730.1:0-10601 GCA_021029165.1 Cyphoderus albinus
CCGTAGAAGAAATGTATGATGAGTAGAATAAGTGGAGCATATGAAAGTGGAACCTTGACATGTATATTATTTCATTTGTACTTTTTGCAGTATACGCATTGGGAGGATCCCAAAGACCCCTGCAAAGTGACAGAAAAGTTCGCGGACCTCGTTGGTGACTATTACTTTATCTGCCCAGCTAACAAATTTGCAGAACTCTACGCAGAGCACAACGCTCCCGTTTATTACTACTTTTTTACTCAGGTTCGTTAACAATTTCTTTCGTAACAATTTCCTGACTTTGTTCTCCAACCGGACAAGAAATTCTAAAGTTTACGATAAGATGCCACAAGTTTTGGTCGCTTAATGACTGCTCAACGCCAACATAAATTCGATCATTTTAGCGATATAGTGTCGAAACAAACAACGCCCAACTTCCAACTCTGGATATACACATGGCACAAGTCGTTTATTGGTAACTATGATGGAAGGAGTAACTTTTAGATTAATTTCCGTTCTAAGTTATCCCAAAGGACAACAAAAAGGCAGCGAAAGCAAAATAATTAAGTGACGTCGTAATTTAATCTTTCAATTACAGCGGACAAGCGTCAATCCTTGGGGTGAGTGGATGGGAGTGATGCACGCTGATGAAATTGAGTACGTCTTTGGTGTACCGCTTAAGAAAAATGGGACAGGTTACATTACACAACATCAAAGGACCGAACGGGACCTCAGCAGAAGAATTATGAAATACTTTACCAAGTTTGCTGAAACTGGGTAAGTAATCACCGGAGTGGTTCTCTTTTCGTGATATTTACAGTACATATTTCTTCCTCGTTGTCTGGCGGACTTCCTCGGCTGATGACAATGTTTGGTGTAAACATAATTAATAACCCTTTGTGAAGAAAGTTATCAATGTCTTTGTGTGTCCCCTCTTGGTATACGTATGATAAATAGTTCTTAAAGATAAAACGTAACTAGACGTTTGAGGTTTTTATTGAAAAACAGAACTCCCAAATGTTGCTGCAAATATCCTTAGGACCTCCCATTTTCTTTGAAGTGGATATAAATGAATAGTAAATTTTCCCCTGAATGCTTGTCGCCCTTACTAATAATACAGTTAGTTTAATGTGTTATTCCATAAAAATATCAAATCTAAGGTGCTAGATAATGCATGAGCTAAAATTTAAACAGAAAAATTGCATTACACTTCTTTTTATTAGCTCTTAATTTCTTATTTCGTTTGATTTCAGACGGTTAAAGAAGTAGAAATGGGAAATCTTGCACTAGCTGACTTCTAGCGTCAAAGTGTTAAAGAAAGTTTTAATTAAAACAAATCAAATTAAGACAAGATGACATAACATGTCGCAATGCAAACATAGGCAGCCAGACAATTAGCACTTAATTAATTATTAATATGTGACATTGAAAATGGAGTATACAGTTTTCAAGTATTTTAATCTTAACGTAATATTCTATCTCAAAATGTTGATAAAAATGAAGGAATGAATACCTGATATTATTGATCAGTTAATATTTTATTTGATCTTTAATTTTAGTTCACGATTAATTTGTCCTTGTATATCTGTCTAGACTAGAACAACAAAATCCCCAAATAATTTTAGAGTAACTGTGTTTATGTCCTGTCCAAATATAAACAACACATCCATATAATGTTGAAAAGCATGAAGGAGTTATCTTTTGCATAAAAACATGGAAATACATCCAAATGTTACAGATAGTTTTATTGCCCAGCCAAATCATTGAAACTATTCATAAATTGTTGCCACCAAATTAGTGCACTTTCAATCATTTGTGCAGCAGTTCACAGACGTTCCTTGTGTTTCTGCTATTATATTGCCATGTAGTTTACCTTCACGTATGAATTCTACCAATGAAAACCACCTTTCTTTATCCTTATGAATTTTGTAAGACTCACCAATAGAAAAATATAGCAATAGAAAATTACTAGACTAAATACACTTGTGAATACCTGTAAAAAACTAGAGTATAGAATGTAATCTGTTGTTTGTGTCACCCTGTACGTGTCATGTGTATGTATCCTTTCTCTAGCATCTTGTTACTGTTCGCCTTGCCCATCAATCTTCACAAGCACCTGAGCACGGTAACCGCCTCGACTTTTACTGCAATTGGTTTTGGTATCTCCTTCTCGGTACTACCGATCACTTCTGCAACCTCTCCACCTGTCTCAAATTCTGTTGTTGTTACCACCTCCTCACCTAATCAATTGTGGTAGGCATAAAGTATTATTCCTATTCACTATCACTGTCTATATCTACCCAAAAAAAAACTGTTTTGTAGGTATTTTTTATCACTCCTCTCCTTTGTTGTTACGATATCATCAAATTTTCTTTTGTTTTCACTTTCTCGACCTGTAGTTTTCTCTTTCTCTTTTTCTACCTGTGTTCAGTCGAATTGCCGCAGGGGCGCTTATAGCTTTTCACAAAATAAATATAGATAGGGCCAAGTGTTGAGTGCAAACAGTCAGCAGAAAGAAACAAATAATTATTATACTTTGTTTTCCTTGTTTTTTATTATTGTGTTCGTATTACTAACAATTGAGTTGTTTGCACGGGTCAACACAAAAAGAATGATTTTTATCAAACCGTTCCTTACTCTCAAAAGAAATCCATCCAAGAGTGAGTTTCCGAGTAAATGATTCTCGAATCAGTGGAAACTTTCATTAGTGATATGGTGGTGAATTATATAGCTGTTGAACCCTCACCTTTCTAATTTTTGTTACATTTCCTCTAGTCTAAAAATGAAAAAGAAGGCACAAAACCTGCAACTGTTCCTATATCCTATCCCATTGCCAACTGAATGAACACAAGGAGTTTGGTAGGTAGTTTTGATTTTCCCATGAATATTTTTCAAAGGGATGCTTATATACACATTATGTCTGTTTCCACAAGCTGAACTTTCCTTTCCTTTGCAATATGCATGTTAAGTGACAGCTTGACACAGTCACAATACAATTTGATGAATGATGCATGTGTTGTGGACGATTCTTTTGATAACATGGCATGGTTCCGTAAAGTGTGCATTTTATCTTTTTTATCCTTTAGAATCTTTTTATTACCTACTTTCACCACGTCAATGTTCCATGATTTGTTTTTCGTTTGTAAAACATATAAATACTATAAAACGTTTAATATTTTCATGTTGGTTTTCAATATCAATAATACATGTACCGTAAAATGCCAGGTCGAACATGCATCAAATCATAACTACTTTCTTTGAAGGAAAACTGTCGCGTTACTAAAAATGCGACGATAGCTTTAATAACATGAATTTATATTATTTGCGAAGGCGACCTGTGGATGAAAATGATGGTGAAGATTGGCCGTTATACACAAAAGCGGAACCGAATTATTTTATCTTACATTCCGAGAAAAGAGGCACTGGAAAAGGCCCACGGGCCCATACATGCGCGTTTTGGAATGAGTTTATGCCTGTGATTACAACTGGAACATCTTCACGTAAGTATTTAATACAAACCAAATATATTTTGTTTTAGTTGTAAAAATTCTTAAGTTATAAATGTTAAGGCCTGAATGAATGTCCATGATTGCAGTTCCTGGACGTTGTGAAAAAGAGAGATTCTCAAGCCAGGCATCAACTTTCCATGGCCGGAATACAATTAATTCATATCATGGATGCATGATTAGCCTCATTGTTGCCTCGTCTCTGATTCTACTTTTGAAAGAAAGCAATATTCTCAAACATTGGTGCAACTCTGTAGGGGACGATGCTGAAGTTGTCAGTGACAAAGGAATTGCCTGTGCGAAGCGTACCGAATGCACTCCTCAGTCTGTTGTGCAGAACAGAAGCAGTAGACTCTCCTCTGAGAAAGCAACAGAAACTTCAGAATTGAGTCAAACCTTAAATCAAATAATCTCATCGTTCCAACCAGAAACAACTTTTTCTTCTTTGTCCGTTGAAGACTCAAGGTTGTCGGTCAGAGAAAGCATTTCCAAAATGCAGTCAAATTAGTGGTAGCGTTGCTTCTATCAAACAATTGTGTATTTAATTCTTATTTTTCACATAAAGCATATTAATATTCTCTAAGAAAGTGGACAAGAGAAGCAATGGGCAAAACGAAAGTATATTTTATTGTTAGTAATGGTGACAACCAATGTACAAGACATAATTCCCCAAACCAATACACCTATACAGTCTGTATTATTTTTTACCTTTATGACATTCTCTAATCGTTTCCTTCCGACTGCGTTATTTGAAAGTAAGCATACAATTTGAAGAATATTGAGGAACATACATACGTGTGGCAATGTTTATTTCATATTTCGATTGCTAAAAATCATGACCTCGTTGCAGTATTAACTTTACAATAATAACTAACGACTAGCGTAACATAACTTCCAACGATTATCAAGAATAAAGCGGGTACAAATTGAGAAGGTTTCAACTTTGGCAATTGAAAAATTTCAATCAGAATATTCTTTATGGAGGTGTGTCCCACAAACTCATAGTCCAATAAAATGACCGTATATTTTATGCAATACAATGCGGTTACAAGGCGTGGTTGAACTTATTTGGAGATTTAGAGTAACATGCCAGGAAAAATCTCTTCTCTAGAAAAATTATGCAATTAGAAATTTCAAGTTAAAAAGTGCATGCTACTTAATTACTGAAAAAAATTATGAACTTTGATAACTTTGCAAGTAGAAATTTTGTGTACGGGAAATGCATCTCTGTTAAAAACGTGACGCTATGCATAAACCAAGAAGTATTAATAGTTAGTATTATGAAATGTGGCAATTATCGCGTTCCTCGACTTTGTGACGTCATCAAGATACTTTCAAACAAGGTTGGATAAGCAAACTCATTTTTGTGTGCTAAGAAGGTTCACTTCCTCTTAGAAATCAAAATTCCCTATTAGAGCTCTTAAGTTAGTAAAAGGACTTTTACAGCAGTTATCTCAATAAACTAGATACGACGCACATAAGCTGCAAAGCAGTTACTCAGCTATGATTTTAAAGTGGAAATCCCTTAGCAGATGTCCTTATTAAAGCAGATGGCGTAAACTCCATCACTGCAATACATGGATCGTGTTTCCACAAACGAAGACTCTAGTAGTGAACACTTTCTAAACGGTTGTCTCTAATTGTAAATTGGTATAATATGGTTTCCTATAACCAAATTACAAATAAAAACTACTCATAACTCAGAAATGCCCAAATGCCTCTTTGCCAATAGTCATGTAACATAAAAACTTTATTTTTTTTCGTAAGTGGGTTTTTATTACTTGATCGTTACGTTTTATTTGTACAATGCATAATATTGTGCATAGGTCAGTCAATATTCGGAACAGAGCAGGCATTAATTTAAATAAGAAGCTACCTCTGTGTAGTAGTTAAATTTCTTTAGCCAAGAAAGAAGTCGTAAGGGTGTTATCTGTAATTATTGTTAGTATTTTAGGTTGTAGACTGTGGAATAAGTACACAAGTTATAGATAGGTTACAAAAGGCTTTTATAATCTTAGGGCTGTGCCTTGAGACAAATAACATTAATAATATAACGAAGACGTTAAAACAGATTTGTGAAACAATAATAACTAACAACAATAAACTACATGTAACATAAGTGAGGAAAGGTACGTAAACGACACTTTTGAGTAGTATTCTGCCGCTTGGAAATTGATAATGACACCATAAGCAGTCCCTTTTCTACGAATTCAGACTAAAACCAAATATTGCGTAACAGTTTTTAGAATTTGGAGTATAAAGTTTACTTAACTAATGATTCGATCTTCATTGTTGCTGTGCTGAAGGCTTACACATTACAAGCTCCAGCGAATATCCTGTGGCAAGAGTGGAGTGGTTTAAGTTTATTCGCCTTGTGAATATTATTCATATCGATTGCCATGTTCGCAAGTATGTATATATTAAGAAGCAGGACTTCCCGTTGATTCCAAAGATAAATCGTGACCAATTGCTGAATAAAGTAAAAGGGAAATAGTCTTATGCGATGCAATGAAAGAAATACAAATAATATTTACTTACGAAATATTTTAAGACTAAGAGTATTAAACATTTAATCTGCATGTTACATGATGACCCTCAAGGAGACACAATCATTTTAAAAGTATGTGCAACTCATTAAATCTGAAATATCATGGAGTAAAAGTTCAGTTTCCTCAAACGAGAATTTTGATAATAAAAAGTCGTGTTCTATAAACGATTCTCCACAATTTTATTCCATTTCAGCAGTACTATTCCATAGCCCTCAGTAATATTTTTAAGACTTGCTTTATCCACATGTGAAAGAGTTGTATTTAAAGAGATAAGTGGCGTACCTGCAATAACATTATTATTCTTCTCAAAGCTTATGTTCCATTTTTGTTACCTTTCGGTAACAAAAAGTTAATTTATGTCTAGGGATGTACATCCCACCTGCTTCAGAATTAAATAGGAGAATGCGAGTTTCAACAAAGGTTTAACAGTTGGATGATGCAATGCTGTGTACAATAATTCTTACAGTTTAATAAAAAGCGTAATCCAATTGCTTCTGCTACAAATAACGAAAATTACATTAGGAAGGTATCTATTCAACTCCAGTTGTATTGTAGGTAGGTTTGTTTTATAGTTCATAGTTAATAGCTAAACATAGCTACCTAGTACCAGCCCAAGTTATTGATTAAGACCTGTTTGGTCACGATTGTAATTTCTACTACCATTTAATAAAAATTTAATAATCCCTTTACGACCTTTACTTAACTACCTGTTCTGTAATATTGGACATATCAAAATATTAATACACAAACTAATAAGCTAACAGCACTCATCCTATGATAATATTTACTTTTGGCGACCCACGTAATGGTCAATAAAAACTGAACAAGTGTCGTTTTCAGTAAATATCACTATACATAATACGGTTTATATTTACGACTTATCGTTACGATCTTATAGAAGATAGTGTAACATTATTGTGTTCATATAAAATATTCACTTGAGAAAACTTGGAACGAATGCTGAAATAGGGTTGACGAATGAAAGAAGGGTCGAAGAAGAACTATGCTTTGTTACGAGGTAGTAACTCAATTTATTTCCTGATTTTCACAGGTACAGGACCGGATTTAAGTATCCCAATTATTAGATTATCATTATGATTATGTACTGGATGGAAGCAAGCATATCATAGGGAAAAATTAAATCACTATATTAGCTAGAAATACTGCCACGTATTCATAAATTTCGCCAAATGTGATTTATTTTGTATCTTTAAATTCCTAAAATAGGTTAAATCATAAGATTTAAACCTTTTTTGCAATAATTTCGTGTTAACTGAGAATTATAAATTTCAGAATTTCAATTGCATCTACAGCTTTGATTGGTTGTGTTTGCGAGAAGAAAAGAAGGATACTTTTTGAAATACTAGTCGGCTTCTTTGAAGAAAGTGAACCCCTTGTAAAAATCTAACAACCTTGTATAAATATGTTATTCTATGTCTATACTACTGAGAGTGGACAGCCGATTGGGACAATTATAAATCTAAGTTTAAGAATATTAAAAATATTATTTATTCATACTATATTTATTAATAATGTTACTCTTAAATTGTCTCAATTATTCAACAGATGGTGCTGAATTTCAAACTTCTAATAAGTTTACTATTAACGATTTAGGAGTGCGATGAAACGTAATGGTTGTATTCAAGTTTGAACCATGGGAAAAGTATAAGTAGCAACATGTATAAGTTGTGTACAGAACAATACAGAATAAAACTATTGTTGTGTAATGAAATCCACGTTAGTTTATTGGAAAGTTAGATAAGAACAAGAAAAACACTAATGTAATATATCTGATCAATCCTTATTAAAGTGAAATGAATTCTCTGCGCAATTAAAAATCTATTAAAAATCTAGCTGCGTGTATTGTCTGAAAGTAGCATGTTATAAATATAATTTAATTGAATCGACTCGACCAGTTAAATAAAATGATTACTCAGTTTCTTTAAACTTCGAATGTTTCTTTTTACATCAAGCTCTCTGAATCAATATCAATCCCCTTTTGCTCAAATTGAAACCACTGCTTTGAGATTTAATTTACTTTCTTCTGCTTTCTTTTTCTTCTATAGGTGAAATTAAACAGCACAACTACTTCAACTAACAACAACTAATTTCAAAAGTAAAAGCCAGTGGTCATAGTGGTCAACGGGTAAACAGTAATACTAAACCAACGGTTTTAGACACGAGAAAATTCTCTACGCATTCATTCATAACATAAATCATCTTCAAGTTAGTTTCAGTTTCGAGAGTATGTTATAAAGCTATGCGCCTAGCCACAATTTTTCATTATTGTCAACAATATCATCATAATATGATATTATCACCATTTGTATCCGTTTTGGGAGTCCTTGCTACCTGAAAACACCGATGACCGGAAGTCAAACGAAGACCAGTAATCATTATCTGGCAAATCGAGCTGGTTCTGACCACGTTATGTTTTCTTTTAACACTGCCCCGTCCAAAAGTACAAATATTTTACTCGAATGAATATGCAACTTCGAAAGAAATTTTATTACAAATTATGATTTTATTAACATATTAAAGTATATATTTTTCAGATTTCATTTAATTTATGAGGCTGGCCAAACATCGCTATTAATGACACAACTACTATTAATTTGAATAGGTCCCCATTTTCATGAATGTTCGATGCTCCGATTGAAACTAAATATTTGAAACGGTGCCGAAACATTTTAATTTCAGGATATAAGCATATTGGGAATTTGGGAACTAAAGAAAGTAAAAAACTATCTTGTCTTTGTCTTCAGCAGCTATGCGTGCGAGATTTGTGCAGTGCAGGGATATTGATATGGGTAAAGAGCAAAGGACAACATAAAGTGTGTATGCTTTGTAAATGTATTTATCTTTATACCGAAAATAACCCGGAGTCGGGGCCTGCGTGTAGAAATCAAAAATTGGCATACACTCATTCGATTCTTTTCATAATTAAAGCTTGTTTCTCATGTCTCTTTCACCTACAGTTATATAGTTTATATCCACGCCCAAGGTTTGGCTTACGAGGAAATATTAAACCTTTGTAACGGGTTCAACGATATCGGAAGAAATCATTTTTATTAACTTGTCAAGCTTTCGAACGACACTGCATTCTTCTTCAGGACAATTACAACTTACGATAAAAGATAGACCCTTATCAAAGTTTAAAAATCGTCAAGTAAAAAATTCAAAATTTATACACTTTGATGAAGGTATTGGCTATCTTTCATTTCCCCACGTTAAATCCCATAAGGAATTATTTAAAAAAATCTGAAGAAATCAAAAAATTTTGCACATGAACGCCAGCCCGCTGCATCCAGCGACATGTGCCATTCTTCGAATTTCATCATTTGTAGTTAGCAAAAAAATTGGCAAGGGCGATCTTGAAACACAAGGTTTACTTTAAGGTATATTTCCTCGTTGTCGTTAGTATGTATTATTTCCTATGCTCGTTCATAATTCTATACAATAAAAGTTCACTTGCTGCCTTGCTACAACATTTTAGTCTTTATTTATTTACATCCATCTAATTACAGACCGAACCACCTTTGCCTAAAACGCATTATCAAATTGATAATTATTATCATCGCCAACTTTACATTAGGTAAAGGTAAATACAGCACAGAATTTGCAACTTGCAAGCTTGCAACCACTTTAATTCCAAGACTGAGATTCGGTCTTTGAAGTTAAATCTCAGATTGACGGACATCGGCCCGAGTAAGAACATCTCCAGTGCAAAAAGTTATTGTTGCCAGGCTGCCTACAAAATCTCATGTTCCAGTTCCAGCATGCATATACCTAGTGTGGCCTGGCCACACGAAAAGTATTTTTTAGCAAGCCACATTGCAATTTGATTTTTAAAAAATATGATAGACTTTCATGCATTCATTTCATTTTTATTTTTATAATCTGTAGTAGCCGGGCAGAGCCAGAAGTGGTGTAACGAAAAAGGTATAACCTCGACGACGACGTGGAATACCATTACATACATACATACTATCATTTGAGAGTTTTGGGATCGGTTCAAAGGGGTTCCTACAATAATCTTCATCACTCGTCCTCCTCAAATCCTCTCACGTAATATGGCTGGCTCGCAACGAGCCAAGAAATTGTGAAGAGACCCGCACCAGCACCATTACTAGCACATGTACAGTTTTTATATATATCGAATATCGACTTTTAACTTGCACCATGCACCAGTGCCACACACACTGTTTTAGAATAGAAAATACAATTTCTCTCATGTTATACAATTTTTGCATGAACAGGAAGGAGCAGAGCTGTGAGCAGAGCAGTGGCAGTACTCGTGGCCAGTCGGTAAGAATTCAAATGAAACTTTTTTGTGACGAACAAGATGCCGGAGTCCGTCGAGAGAGTCGTGTGATTCTTCCACCTCTGCTTGCTCTATGGCTATGAAGCAATAAGCTAAAAAATATATTTCTATTGCACTATAGTTAACTCCATTTTGTTATATTATACATATTGCTGTGTGGCGGTGTGTATTTACTCCATATTCTCAACTTTACCGACACTTTTGATATTACGATAAGCAGTTGGTCTGTTATAGAATAGCATA
>VYYJ01005731.1:0-10594 GCA_021029165.1 Cyphoderus albinus
AACTATACAATGATACAGCACAACCATGAAAATGTTAGGATATTGCATGGAAACCAGCCCGCTGATTTGCCCAAGGGCTTTCACTTGCTTTCACTCACTCAATTTTCTCCTGATGATATGCGATGGTCTACAAGCCGCTTCTGTTGAGTGAGCTAATTACTTACTCACAATTAGCAAACGTTTCACTTCTTTCCTTTCCCTTGCTTTCACTTTGCTTTCTCCTTTGCTGGATTCATCCGTTCATTTCATTCTCTATCGTGATCGTCGTCATCGACAACACGATACAACACAACACAAGTTTCCAACGCTTCGCAAAGTGAAATTAGTGAAAGTGGCTCAGTTAGCTTTTGCTTTCACTAATTTTGTGCACACACCCAGAGAAAGCAGCGAGCACCTAGCACTCAGCATGAAAGCATGACATAACATGACACGACATAGCGAAACATACATAACGTGACTGAACTTTCACTGGAGAAAGTAAAACAAAAGTGAAATAAAATATCAACAGCGATCTAGAAAAAGGCTCGAAAGGCGTTACGTTGCTTCTACAAACTACAAATAATTTCTAATGAAATCACCGACGCTTGTCCCATATCTCATCTAAAAATATTACATTACTTTCTCCTCTAGAAATGTTTTTGCTTTCACCTTTGGGAAAAAGGCGTGGGTGTATGTATGTGTATGGAGATATTTACGAGTACAGATACAAAAAATCTCACTTGTCTCACATCAACTTTCTCCCAGTCCAAGCCTTTTGCTTTCTCTGCTTTCTCCGAAAAATTTATTCCAGTACAGCCACTCAGTCACTGACTGATCTGAGTGAAATACAGCATTAGATTATGAGAGCAGTGACTCTCAGATAGAGAGATCAGGGGAAAGCACGGAGAAAGCAAAATTTCAGGGTACTTCATCCTGGGAGAAAGGTAAATTGTGGTACGTGCGAGATTGGCTAGAAAAAAAATTGGAGAAAGAAAGCGGCTGCTTTCACTGTTTCACTGTTGTAACAGGAGCAGCAGTTTTTGCTATGGAGAAAGCAGAAAAGGTAATTAGTTGAAGGACAGGTGCACATGTTTTATGAGCCTTTGCTACTCACAAACTGTGTCAACTCACCAAACCATCCTATATATTATTGGGGAAAGCATGGCTAGTAAATTTCGCTAGATTTGTGACACCGTTTTCTCTCTCCACTCACTCAGGCACTCCACCGCTACCTTCAAAAAATGAAGGCTCACGCTCACTAACGACACTGTCTATAGACAGAATGTGTACCTTGTTACAGTTTCGCTTTCTCCTGCTGCTACTTTCTTCTCCACTGCCCGGGTGATTTTCCGGGTAAATGTAGCTACCTACTTAACGAGGATGATGATGACATTCGGGTTTTTTGGAGAAAGCAGAGAAAGTGCCATTTTCGACATCCTCTCACTTTCTCTCTCCTTACACAGTAGTGCCTAAGTGCTTCAGTTTCAGTGTCTACTTCTAAATATCTAACTAAAGCCACTTTCTCCAGTGAAAGCACCGGAGAAAGCAGAGTGGAACTCTTTTTTTTCACTACTACTATATAATATGACTAGGCCACTACTACGTCTTCATTTCCATCATCAAGGATTTTTTCTCCGTTTTTCCTCCCTTGTTTACATAACTTTCTCTTTGCTTTCTCCGGAGAAAGGAAATTGTGACAAACTGAATATTTTCCGGCTCGAAATTTTTTTTGTTAGAGATTTTTTTCTTAAACAAAAAAAAAATCTTTTTTGTGACAAGGAGAAAGCATGGTGAAAGTAGGAGAAAGTTATTTTGGTATTTTTTTGACATGTTGGCTCAGATTTTTTTACCTGGTTGTTTCGCGAGCGTGAAAATATTTGTACTATTTATAAGAAAAATTCCATTATGTTCCAGAATGCCGGTGAAAGTCCGCACGGAGGACCGGCTTTATTACTGATTGCTTTGTTTGCTTTCTCCATTTCTTGCGTGGCTGATTGCTGTACGAAATACGTGATTTTTTTCTGCTTTGAGTACAGAATATTTTCTCTACCTGTACTGTGACGTGACTTCACATTTTTTCCTACTTCATCACTTTCTCCACTTACTTTGCTTGAGAGAAAGTACGTTCGTTAGTTCTAGCAGATACATCGTGTTTGGTTTAGTTGACTTTCTCCTTGTCCAAACAATTTCCGGTTTGCTGCTTTTCCTAACATTTTTTGCTCTGCTTCGTTTCCTTTGTCTTTGGAGAAAGCATCTGCAGCAAAAACACTTTCACCGGCAAACATGCTACAGACAAACAACAGCAATGGCTAAGCTAAGGCTCGTTTATTTTTTTGTGCTTGTTAAAAGATTTTTTTCAAACTTTGAATTTTTGAAGAATTTTGGTGAAAGCTATGTCACGGTGAAAGCTACAAGGAGAAAGTTTTCTTGTAAAATAAATCATTGCTCATTTGAAGCTACGCTAGCTTCAAACCTTCGTCAAATTGTACTTTCCTAATCCATCTCAAGTCTTTCCGAATTTTGGAGAAAGCAAAGTGAAAGCAAGAAGGTGAAAGTAGTGCAGTATCACATCACATGTTTAGAATTATAATGATGGGATATAAGAAACAAGCAAGAAACGAGAGACGGAGACAGAGAGAGATGCAAACAAACAAAAGGAGGAGTAGAAGTGAAAGCTTGTTTTCACAGGAGAAAGTTGAAGGATGAATCTGCTCGAGAATACAAATGTCATGCGAAAGCATGGAGCTTGTCATTATATTGTATAGTATAACCATTCACTTTCTCCTGTCTTGTCTTGTCATGCTTTTCATTTCTCAATTGATGTATCGACTGTCTTTAAACTTTCTCCGGTTTCCCAACTTTCTCCACTTTCACTCTGCCAAGTTTTTGAAGTATCGAATGATCCTGCGTCTTCTTATCTAATCCTGGTTGGTATTACTAAGCTCTTGTTTACGGTTTTCTCCTGGAATCCACCACTTTCCCCAACTTTCTCCAAATTTAGTGGATTACATAGCATTACATAATCCAACCAAGAGCAGGTAATTATCCGGCTCTACTCTCGGTTTGTCTGTTCGTTACAGCACCGTCAGACAGAGACGTCTGGTTGAAAAGAATTAGAAAATCATTCGGGGAAAGTACAGTGAAAGTAAAACAGTTTTGTTACTTTGCTTTCTCTTTGAAGTTGTAACACAGCGTTACACAGAATCATCCAATCCATCATTTTGAATCAAAATGTATGTCAGCTCAGACTCATTATCTCTGTCGATGGTGAGTTTTCACTGGAGAAAGTTGGGGAGAGAAAATGAAAAGGTTTACTGAACAAGTGATATGACACGAGCATGACATAACATGTCATAGTACAATGAGTAAGTAGCATGCTGATTGTATTTATTTAGTATCAAGTACCTGCAAAATTCTCACTCACTCTCACTTTCACCACTTTCACTCACCAACTTTCTCCATTCCTTCTGGACCATGATGATGATACACAACTCTCTCAAACTTTTTCCGGTTCACTGGTTCACCGCTCTGCTTTCACTTTCACAATAATAAGAAATATTTTCTATCTCCTTCTGGGTGAAAGTAAATAGGTGAAAGTTGAAATATTAGAGATTAAATATCGTCGAAAATAACTCACATTGAAATATTAGGCTAGACGAACGAGACGATCATGCTGGTACGATGATGATGTGATGTGATGTGAAAGGAATGAAAGGGTAAAAGAAGATAACTCTGGAGAAAGTGAAAGTGAAAGCAGCGGTGAAAGTAAACTCAAAAAATAATGTTCAATAGTTTACAACGAGCACGCAACTGAACGCAACGTAAGCACAGTGTGTATTTGAGCGAGCGCCACATGAAATGAGATATGATATGAAATTGGAACATTCTCGGGACTGAAAGGCCGTTTTTCCTTTCATTCAATCATTTTCATCATCGTTTGTTCATTCTTTGCAGGAATAGCAGCAAGCAGCGTTATTTAAGTTTTTCAAAAAATATTTCAAAAGCTCCTGGTAATCCATCATAGTCAATAATACAAGAGAAAGCGGTGAAAAGTCGTCCCGCTGACATGACGTTATCGTGTGTGTAAAACTACACAATGCAGTGCTACGTAGTAGTGGAATGAATTGTGGTTTGTGTGGGCGATGATTTGGAAGATACTTACATACGCATTTACTTCGTAAATACAAACCTATTCCATGGAATAAAATGAAACCTTCCCTGAATGGAACAATTTTTTTAAAAAGTTCAGAAACTTCCAAAACATTTTTTAAATGTGTTGTTGCATATCAAACAAAGGTTATCATGGTTTAGGATTCAGTTTCACCTCAACTCAACCTTAACGTTCATTTCAACAAACATTTACTTTCATCTCATTCGACTTTCACCGGACTTTCTCCGTTATGTATAACATCATCATCACTGATTTACGGATAAAGTTAATTATTGCAATAAAGCTTTTAATTCACTAATTCTTTGTCTCACGACCCACTGATTCTGATGTAAGTGAGTGTTGGATTAATCAATTCAAAAACTACTGGAGTGAAATTGATGCTTTCACTTTGCTTTCTTTCTCAAGAGTGCTTTCTCCTTTCTCTCACTCACTTCAGGCTGCATCAATTTTTCTATAAAAAAAACTTTATTTACACAAATAACATTTTAATAAGTTGCATAAGTTTTGGTTATTAATTTGCTTTCTCTTTTGTTTACT
Source organism: Cyphoderus albinus (assembly GCA_021029165.1). NCBI lineage: Eukaryota > Metazoa > Arthropoda > Collembola > Entomobryomorpha > Paronellidae > Cyphoderus > Cyphoderus albinus. The sequence goes on from VYYJ01005731.1 coordinate 4,688, forward strand.
TTCTCAATCGATGCTTGACTCGACAGGGGATTATGACCTAATGCATCTAAATAGCTTTTACTTTTATTTATTGTAATTGTATCAGTGGTGAAAGTAAATTTACAACAGTGAATGTCAATGTATCTATTGATTATAAAATAATTTGATTGTATACATTGCGCCTGTCTCCTCGTAGCTACAAAGTCCGCAATATTCCATTAAAAAATTCTTCACGCTTTGTCCCCCGTTCTTTGAATCAGATTGACATTTTGCCGAGACGAGGACGAGCGGTAAAAGCCGCGACCATGAGAGAAAGCAGGCAGCGAAGCAGTAGCAGCAGATAGAAAATGGATTGGATAAGAGAATAAAAGAAAAGGCGACTTTTTGCAGAGCGAGAGTAAAAAATGAGCAACCTAGGAGAAAGTGGGAGAAAGCACAGGAGTACGTATCAGATGATGTGTGAGTAAGTTGAGTAGAGTGGTGCATCTCTTGTTCATGTCTCGTCTCTCGACAATGATGAGATTTTCTCTGTGCATCTTGGAAGCGACGAATCCACCAGACCATTATAATATATAAGAAAAGGTTCATATTCCATTTTATTTCTTTCTCTTCTCAACTCGGTAAAATTCAAAAAAAAATTATTCAGCAGGATGGAGAAATTAGAGAGGTAATACGGTACAAAACCCATAGCAAAAATATCGAATAAAATTTCAAACAATATAATACTAATATCCGATATATCGGAGAAAGTAAAATTTTCTCCTTTTCTCTTCCAATAAAATCGGATCGAAATAATAAATAAATGGGATGCATTGCCTCCTTCCTCCTGGGGAGTTGAAACGAAACCCGATAGAAAATCCAATAACATAATAATAATATCTTGTTCTTTTATATTCCGGAGAAAGTTGAAAGAAAAAAATTCTTCAGAGAAAGTCTTTGCAATGCAATGCTTTCTTTTACTTGACTCTCTTTGGTTTCTCTAAAGATGATGCACTCTGCTTTACTTTACTTACTTTAAAAAAGAAAGCAATATTTTTTCACATGGTGAAAGTCTGAGTAGAAAGTATAACAACATCACATTACATCAAAGAAATGTGCTACGTTTCTACAATGAATTCAGGTGGATGTGAATGTATGTGGATGTGGAGGTGACATTTGTGTGCAACTCACGTGTTTCCTGCATCAGCCTCACGCATCACTTCCCTTTTCCCTTTGCTTTCTTTTTTCTTCCAAAAGAGAAAGGGGACATACGGAGAAAAGCAGCTTTCTCGTTTGCATGTGGTTGGTGAAACTACTGCAGGCAATTACCCTCGCTCACATACTCTAGTGTGGTAGTGGTACATACTTTGAAAGAGAAATGGATAGGATATCATAATGCTGTGAAATCATGTCATTCTGAGTTTATTCCTCTCACTTTCTCCAAGACTTTCTCTTGGTTTTTTTTTCTAACAAGCTACATATTTACATATGTTGTAACCGTAACGTTACAGTTTTCCCTTTGTTTCTAATTAACATTTGCTCATGTATTTGACCTGACTTGACTTTCCCCGATTTTCACTTTTCTCTCCATATTGTCAACCACTTTCACTCTTTTGTACACCAATACATTTCAAAAAATTTATGCAATTCGGTGCACATGTTCTAATATCATATCATTATTAAATACATTCTCTCCCGGACGTTGCACTTTCTCCTTCCTGCATGCAGATCCGCATAAAATTTTAATTTCCCAGCTGCTTTCCCTTACTTTCACTTTCTCAAAATTTTCTTCCTGTTTGAAAAAACCAACAAGAAAATTAATTTCTCCCGGAAATTTAAAATCTTCAAAAAATAATCCAAACTTTCTCCAGGTATTTTTGCTTTCTCCGTTGTATAGAGAAATTTATTTTCCATTGTTGTGAAATGTTTGGAAAATTCTTCAGTGAATGAACACAATGGAAATAATAATGATTCTGTTTTGTTTTGTGTTTGACTTTCACCCTCACTTTCACTTGCTTTCACTCTCTGTATCCAAAGTGCAAAGTGACTTATTTCTCCCTGACATGACTTTGGCTCCTGGCTGCCTCCTTTAATTTCCTGTTTTCCCCGGAGAAACGTAAATAATTTGGGATGGATGGAGTAAAACAAAGAGAAAGCTGAGCTTCTTCTAGAAAGAGAAAGCAAAATGAAAACAAGAACCAGGCGGAAGTAGGAACACGCCTGAGTCTCTTTTCTTCTTATTTCTTTCTGAACCATGCAGATGCACAGAGACAGACACAAAGAGAATAAAATATTGCGTTGTGTTTGTATGTGCAACCAGCGTCCATTTCGATTTTCTACTTTCACTCTCTTGGAAATAAAATGCAAGTAAATTAAAAGACAGCTCTCAAACCCCGTTTTTTTTCGAGGTATCGTATTTCAAGGAGGTTTTACTTTCACCCTCTTCAATTTCTCGGCCACTTACAGCTAAAACAGAGTGAAAGTAAGTGAAAGCGAAAGTGAAAGTAAAACAATGGACTAATATATGTACCTAGTTAAACTAACGTTTTATAGGTACAAACAAACAAAACTTTTGTCCCTTCTGCTACATCCCAATAATTTGGATAGCAGACAGGAAGAGAAAGTTGAATACACATGATACCTGATCTCTAGCCAAAAAGTGAAAGTAGGAGAAAAAAGCAAACCAAGCGTGGTCGCCTTTCTCTCTAAAAATAGTAACTTTATTGGTCTCTGGGCTGACTTTCTTTACAACAACGTCCAGTCCTAGAAGAAAGTGTCCAGAATTTGGAGAAAGCACGGTGAAAGTCTCGAGTATATAAACGTTTTCGCATAAAGATGCTTTGGACCACTGGAAAACCCAGAGTAAATCACTCCCACAACCAGCCACCAAGAAGACTTTCACTTTCACAAGAAGAGTGAAAGTGAAGTGAAAGCAACTGAAAAAATGTGAGTTTTTTCTGGAGAAAGTCTGAGGAGGGAAAGGATCAATTCCTTTCCATTGTTTTTATTATAGTGTCATAATAACTTTTAAAGAGGGATTATGATAATGGCTTTCACCCGTGTATTTTTCCTCCTCCTGCTTTCACCGGAAAACTTTTAAGTGAACATGGAGGAGTGAGTGACTGAGTGAGTGGGTGAATAATTGACAGACTGTTTTAAAAGTAAATAGTAAATAGCAAAATGCTTCTGTTGTTTGTTCACTTGAACAAAAAACTAAAGTACATTTCCGGTGAAAGCAAGTGAAAGTCTGGCTTTTTCTCCGCTGTCTCAAAGGAGTTCACAGCACATTTATTCTTTTGAATCTTTGAATGCAATGCAATGGTCAGCTGCTCTTTCTTACTGCGATTTCCAATTCGGAACTTTCTCCCACTTGCTCCAACTTTCACTTTAAAAAAGAGACAACAATTGAAATGTGTTTTAAAGTAGCATACCAGTTGCGAAAGTACAACATAACCACCACCGCCTTCTTTTAAAAATCTTTACTTTCACCCGCCAGTTTCTATAGGTAAATATTGGTGAAAGCAATGGGAAACGATGATAATAATGTTTTCGTCTAATGGTGGTGGTGGTCGCTCGTGGTGCTGGTGGGCGGTGTTGGTTTAGAATCGAGTTTACGAAATTTGCGTGGGCTTCAAAGCTCTAGAACTTTAAAAAGATAACGGGACAAAATAAAAGCACATCTGTTGTACGTATATATTTCAGAGCTACGAAAATGATGGTCAGTCAGGAGAAAGTCATTTTCACTTTCACTTTGGTTATATATAACATTTCATTGTTTTCCCTTTACTCCAAGATAAGATGTAATGTGACCACTGGGTGAGCACATTTACTTTTCTTAGGAATGAACAACCTTTCTTTTCCTAAAAAATATTATGACTGGTAAAAGTAAGTGAGCAAGGTAACCTGTATTCCCTGACTTTCTTCCAACGAAAATGGGACTAGACGAGAAGAGTGCGTGTGTACATGGCCACGGGTCATTATTATTATTATTATACCACAAGGAATATATTTTTTTGCGCAGTCGGCTCAGTCTCTTAGCTTTATTTTATTTTATATTCTAAAAATAAAATAAGGAGAAAGTCGCCACGAAGGAGTAATTTACGATTTTACATGTTTTGTGTAGTCTAGTAGGTACTAGGCACTTAAACTCACGTTTTCTCCAACATTCGCTCATAGCTCACGTATTTACGTAGATACGTAGTCCATGTCCATGTTCTAGTAGTAGGTCATTTTTAGAACCATTTTTAGGTTTCAGGGGAAAGTTCGTGCCTGCTTGGTAAAGATGTGGGATATTTGCTTTCACTGACTTTCTTCAACGGTCAAATGGCCAACGGTCAGAGAAAGTCCAGGACTCTCTTTGTTGAGCGTTGAACCTCTTTCTATCAGTTGATCAGCTTCGACTTGAAAGACCACAAAAAAGAGAAAAAGTGAAAGCAGGAGAAAGCGATAACAGTGAATGCACAGCACCGTGCTTTCTACTGGTATGTAGATAGATACGTATTTCTGAAGAAAAGTTGTTTTTCTATTTATCGATACCGGTGAAAGTTCCTAGGAGAAAGCCGGGTGAAAGTAAAATGTTATCAGTTTTGACGCACGAATTGACCACGTACTTTCACATTGTTGACTGAATGGATGAGACAGGCGAGAAATATATTTTTGTCCTCATCAGGGTTTCAACGAGACTTGTTCTCTATCAACTTTCACCTTCCTGGTGAAAAGTGGATGAAGGTCCTCTTCAAACAATTTCCTTAGACTTTCTCCAGATTTTCTACGCACTTTCTCCTGCTTTCACTTCAAAGAACAATCGACACGTGTTTGCGTGTGTGTTTTTGGAGAAGACAGAAATAAAACGATGTTTGTAAATATGCCAATTTCTCCTGTTTTCTCCACTTTCTCCCAAAAACGATGTTTAAATTCTCCTTGCTACACGCTCTTGTTTCTGTCTTAAATTGATGTTTGTTTTCTTCTCGTTTTCCAATTTAAACTCCAGCGGTTAAGTTCATTTTCCAAGACGAATAACGGCAATTAATTAAATAACGGCACTTTCTCTCCAAACCCAGACCCAGGCCACCCGCTGCTTTCTTTCTTCCTATTTGATTCCTGTCTTTCCCCATTGTTTCAGTTTTTTCTAAATTGTTTCAAGTTTGCTGGAACTCGAGAGGCTTTGTCTTCTAATTAGTCAAAGTCCCAGTGTTGTTGCTTTCTCCACTTTCACTCCACCATGATTTTCCTCGTACTTGAGTTTTTGTGGTTGGGGATGGTGGTTGGAGATTTTGAGTCTTAAGTGAGTGCGTTGAGTTGAGTGAGTTGTGAGATCCTTTGTTCGCTCGCGTGCATAATTTGGCTAATGCACCAAACCATGTCTGTCTGTCTGTATCATATTATATCGGAGTGGTGAAAGTTGAGATATTCTGTAACGTATACGTAACTACATGGCACTATGGGACGGATCATAGGACAAAATTATTAATATTATTTCTTAATCTCAACGCCATTCGGCTTGCTTTCCGCTGTCCACACGTAAATAAACAACTAATGCGAATATAAACATAGAATGGCGTTTAAGTTGTCAATTTTGAGAAAGTATGTAATTAATACTTTTTGATGCTTTCAAGGGCAGCATACTGTCCGTTTTAATTTTTATAGTAACATATTAGCTGATTCAATAATGTCTTTGAAAAATTTAGCAAGAAATATTAAAAATAGAGCTGAAAACACAACTTTCAGAAGCTCGTATTTAACGGGATGACGTGAAACTATTACACAATTTCACACAAAAAGTCCCGACATGCTGTTACTTCTAACCTCCAAGTCCCGCCGAGTCCTGCCGGCTCACATACCTTATCAAAAAGGCCATGCTTTACTTTATTAAATGGTTTTGGAGCTGGATCCGACGGCGTCCGACCGTGGAAATGACGGCCTGCTAAACTTTGCCAAAAACGCAAAATT
>VYYJ01005732.1:0-10594 GCA_021029165.1 Cyphoderus albinus
CCATGCTAAATCAAATAGGATTTCAAAAAAATCTATGAATTTGAAAATTTATAAATATGGTTACCCGTAACTTTGTTAATTGTGCCCATGGAACAAAATCACTTGGCGTGTAAATATCTTTCATAGAGAGGTACTTACTGCCGCAATATGGAAGGAATTGGAGAGAATTGGTTGGGACCATTCCCTCGTCAGTGAGAAAGTAGCAAATTTAATCTTCAATTCTGATAAAGTGAAAGGATTCTTTGCTAAATGCACTGGTTTATTCTGTTCAAGCTTTTTAAGGTGGCAGAGGTAATATTTTCCGTACATTTTCCCCCCATTAATCTAAAATTGCCAAAAACCCTTCATTTGATTTCATCACCTCATTGAGTCTCAAATGAGTCGTGATTCTCATCTCATCGCAATCCTGAATTGTTTATTGCGGTTTACTTAGGCGATTTTTATAGCCCTTAATTTCAATCAAATTGTCGTGTCCCAAGGGGATGACGCTAGTATCTAACGTTTTAGTCTGTTTTTCGTAACAAGCAAAAAACGTTCTTGAGTGAGATGAAGAGCCTGAGGACAAACGAATAACTTGCATCAACTAACACCCTAATTAATTAAGTTTACCCAATTTCTAACTATAGTTTTTCAACAAATTATCCATTGGTCTCGGTACTTTTCCTAAAATAGAGTTGCACCATTTCTTTCACCACATTACTTTAATAGCATTTCGAAATGAGCATGTGCCATGTGCTCCATATTGCTTATTTCTGCCTTTCGCTAACTGTTGGCATTTTGAGAAATGAAGTTCATCTTTGTGCATCAACAACATTATCTTTTACATACTCTGTTCCATTCCATTAGTCCTGCGTCCTGCCGGTATGAAGTCCAATTGAAATCTGGTTCGAGCACACAATAATAACAAACACTCTCGCACTATTCGCTCGTGTTCTCTCCTACATGCACAAACAAATTTACTTTAAATTGAACATGTAACCGCTATTATGAGAACAAGTGCCCGTTGAAATTGGAGATGTAGCATGTGTGTGTGTGAGCTACTTTTTCTTAATATATGAACGTACACATTTAGCTTAACAATTTATCTGGCAGCAAACAAACATCGTTAAGTGCGACCGATATCCAACATCCAACCCACACCCATCTTCTCCTCCTGAAGCTTAACGCGTTTCGAAAACCTAGAAATCGCCATAATATCGTTAAACTATTTAGGCATTAGTATTACAAAGTTCCTACTTAACTTGACTATTGCATTTACAACACACCTCCTTTACTTTTTCTTCATTTTCATTTCATTTCATGGCAATCGCCTCGACTTCTTTTCTTACCATCACTTCTTTTCTTACCATCCTCTTTGGTACTGAAGCACAAAGAAAATCAACACCATTCAGCAAAATCACTGAAGACCAATTCGTAGAAATGCTCGTATTTGCTTTACATAAGTAAACATAGTCAATTTTCATGTTACCACACACGCACAGAGAAGGCAAGGCTGTCTCCTTCTACAACAACTTTTACTCTGATCTGAACTGGCATTTGTTTTTCTTTGAACTCATAGAAGAGAGGCAGGATTTACAGTTGAGCCAAAAATAATTCCAGAAGACCTCTTCAAAGATCTCTCATCTTCTCTACATGCATGCGCAGCTCATTCATCTTTTATCCCGTGATGTTCCTGTGAAAGGCTTTCCTTCAAGTCTCTGTAATGGGTTGCATCTGTGCATTCAAGCACATTTTATATTTTACTTGTTAATGAGAATGTATGTATGTTTGTAACAGTAACCTAAACTGAAATTGCCCCTTAACGAGTGTACATATGCAATATCGTATAATAAATATATCTAAAACATAACACAACACATGAGAAAATGTGAAACGTTGTTTTCCTTCGTTCGTTTATAGCAATTTTCTACGATACGAAATACATTTAATCGAAGCCAATTTTCAAAGCTTTGCTACTATTTACATGATGAAGCGCTCACTTCACTTAACTAACATGATCTACATTGATCCAGTGTAAATCTCGACAAACATTCAACCGTTTTACGTGACTCCCTCCCATGTACATACAGAGAAAAATGATGTAATTGTGCAACGTGAGTTTAGTTTTGAGAGCAATGAGTACAGACATAGACAGAAAGTTGTAAAGTAAAATTTTTCACCCACTAAAAATATCAATCGTTTGCCACTTGCTCTGAAACACACACGCTAACAACTCGAACTCATCACAATATAGCAGAACAACTAAATACAACTGCGCTCTTAATTTTGAGGAAATCCCTCGTTCATTTTTTAAAGCATTTTTTAGTTTCCATTTGTTTCAAGTTTGCTTCGTTTTCTGCTTGGATGGATATCGGATACCTGACTCGCTAAATGCAGTCATTCGTTGAGAAATGAAGAAAGAAACGAATGTTACAGTTTTATACTGTATCGTATCAGAATTAAATCGTAGTATCAAAATGCAGTCGCCTCATTAATGCCAAGCCGAACTTTACTTTCCTGTCAGTTTTGCTTAGGGAAAGCTTAGCTACACTTCAAGTCCAACTTTTCATGAAAACTCCTTTTCATAGCTCACATTCGTGTTACAGAACAAAGTGTTTGTTTACTGGATGCCGAAGTGCATTTCGGTCTCGGTGATGCATAGCTCACGTTCAGAGACTAGATTCAGAGTCAATTGCATGTTGCACTGCGATTGCGACTCATTTCAAGGTTCGAGTTCGTGCTTGATTCGAAATCTATCCATGAAGAAGAATTTCCTTTTTTAAGTAGCTGACTGACTCTGGGATTCTAAATTAAACAACGAGTTTCAATTAATTCAGCTTTTAGACAGTGCTATCATTGCTGTAACCGTAATCTGTTGCTGTTTTTCAAATCGTCATCACGTCGCATAATATATCAAATCAACATCTTCGTTAAGCTGCTTCAACTTGATCAATTGTTCTTTTCGATCTTTTCCACTCGTTGAAATTGAAGATAAAAAAAGCCTTGGAATATTTTGGAATTTAGTTCTGCATCAGAATTTTGTGAACTTAAATTAAAGTTGAAGTGAAAAGACTGTGCCGGAGAACAGAGGATTAGTGGAAGTTAAATTAACCACTCTCAAGCTCAAGTCAAGCCAGAATTTCTGCTTACGACAGAGGAAAGTTTTTCAGAAAATATAAACAAATCGATTATTTTTCGTCGGGGTTTTCCTGGTTCACGCTGATTTCAATTTCAACACGTTCCAACCAAGTGCGAGAAACTAAAATGAGCGAGCCAGAAGAATCGCTGAGTGAAAACCCCCCATCTCGATCTGGGGCTAGCTCCGTTCAAAGTGTTAACTCTGGTGAAGCAAGTGGCGATGGATTGGTCAACCAATCCACAAAGCCAACGCGTGGTCCACCTCCGCCAATTCCTGCGAAACCTCCACGTGTTCATGCACTCGCAAAAGGAAGTCGATCTCATTCCTCAGCAGGAAGTGGCAAGTCGGCCTCTGGGAACAGCATCAGTGACGATTCCTCTGAAGGAAAAAATTCCGCTGTGCGCATTAAGGTAGAGGATAATAACATTTATGAAAATATTCGTTTTCCGTCTACTTCAGGGGCAAACGTCATTATGTCAGCTTCACCAAAGCCATCCGTATCTAAAATGCAAGCCAAAGTTGACACTGTCAATAAAAGTGATCAGTTAGGAGCAGAAGTTAAATCTACTCCAGAAGAGGAAGACGAAGCAAATGGTGTTCATCAGTATAAAATCAAAAACGTCGAGATTTTCATCAGTGATGTTGACAATCCGGAAGTAGCTGAAGACATGGGGGGAGATGGAGATAATTCCCTGGTGAACAGCATGATCCCTCTGATAAACGAGTTACTGCCTCGGCGACTGGGAAGCAAATCACCTAACAACAAAAATGGAGCAGCAGCCGATGAGGGGAATGATGAGACTTGCATTACAGGTTGCTCATGGGAATTGGAGGATGACGACGATGGAACAGATTGCAGTAGCAGCAGCAGTGGTCTGGATCGAGATCGTGGAAACACTAATGTCATCCCTTCTACCATTGCTCCCAGCATTACAACTCCAACGACTTTGCGAAAAGCGACAGTTGGTTGTGGAATGGCAGCTGCTGTATCTTCCACTTCCACAAATTCATCCACCTGCGTTGACACTCAACTCAAAGATCAGATCGTTGTGGTGAAGCTGGCAGCGAAAGTTGTTCAATGCCCATCCATTTCTCCGTCGTCTCCATCTCCACGTCCGCCACCGCCACCACCACCAGTCCCATCGTATCCCGACTCCTCCACAGCCACCGATTCCTCGTCTGCCTCTAATCCTCCTGCTGCACACGATAAAAATAATGGGAGCGCGTGCAAAAACTCATCAATGTTAAACGACCAGGAAGATGATCCAGGAAAAGATGGAAATGAGCCAGGACTCGAGGAGAGCTCAACCTCGGAACTCTACCAAAACATGGTTGTCGCTCATGGTCTAATGATAGAAAGGGAAACGGGAGATAGAGATGTGATGACGGTACAGAAAATTGTAGATCGGCAACAGCGCACGGGAAATTTGAGCCGCGGCAGCAATGGCAATAAAAATCAGTTTATGATTTCCACCGCTAGACCGCTGACGGAGGGAAAAGGAGTGGATGACCTTTCAGACGATGACGACAAAGAAGCCGAGGATGACCAGCATTGTTACCAAAACGTGATCGTAAAAAAGGGAAAATTTTCTGTGGCGACAAAGAAAAGTAATACGAGATCCAGTCGTGATCCGTCGGTTCAAAGTGTTCCACTCATGGAAGCCGCTACTTCATCTCGTCACAGTGCAGGAAGCAGCTCAACGGAGAAAGGTTATTCTACCCGCATTTTGGAACTCGACTCACTCAGTTCCGAAGCTCCAGTTCCGGTGGTCCATGCCGTCATCAATCTTCCCCCGAGGAAGGTGAGCATGATCAAAGAAAGGCGAGCGAAACAGATTGGAAAATCTGTCATACCAAAAGGCTTCACGGATCAATGAGAGGATGGTGGCGGACTTCAAAACGGCCGGAAATGACCGTCCGAGCTCACTCTCTGTGATCAGAGATGGAAAGGTGATGTCGGTAACTTCCAACAATTGCTCTGATTTACAAAACAGTGATGGAACGGCCGTCGAGCCGGGCTCGATTATTGGAAAAGTGAAAATTGGATTTGGTTTAAACAAGGCCAAGTCAAGTCTCCGCAAGTCCAAGTCTCTTGTATCGAATCAAGTTGAAAGAGCAAGAAGGAAGGTCGGCTCATGGTACCAAAGACGAGTGAGAACTCCTGTTGAGCATTTTGGAGCAGAGTTCGGGAAGTCCAGGTCGAGCCAGTTGGACATTTCGTCTTCCTTTGAGGGCAGTGAATCTGGTGGCAGCGGTTGGGCNAGAGCAAGAAGGAAGGTTGGCTCATGGTACCAAAGACGAGTGAGAACTCCTGTTGAGCATTTTGGAGCAGAGTTCGGGAAGTCCAGGTCGAGCCAGTTGGACATTTCGTCTTCCTTTGAGGGCAGTGAATCTGGTGGCAGCGGTTGGGCTCGTGGACAAAGAAGGCGATCCAGGTCACATGAAAGCAGAAGTCTCTCAGCACAGGGAGACTTTGAAGAACTTGAGAAGCCCCTTGATGATGAAGACGGGCCAAGCAGCGGTCCTGCTTACAGCAATGTTGTCTATGACCGAAGGAGGTCTCAGTCAATCGAACTTGCCCTCGCCAACCACGACAGAAGACATCGTTGAGGCTAATGAAGAGAGTGAGGAGGAAAGCAGTTTCAAAACAAAGGTAATAATCTTCAACTTTTGGATCCTTAAATGTAATTTAAGTATTTTCTCCAATTTCGCTGTGACTGGACTGGCAAGTAACATGGTTCTGTTGGGTCTTTGTTTGTTCATTGCATTGTTCAACTTTCATGAATCTGCAAACATGTAGGAATTCTTCACGTTTTTAGCTGGTAACGTTAGGTGTCGTTGGTGCGACCACGCAAACAAGTTTTCAGATACTCAAGAATTTCTAATTCTTGTGCTTCTGCTTTCTGTATAAACAAACAAGTCTTTTTACCATTGTTTCAAGAAGCCATTTGTCAGGACACAGCAGGAAGTATGATTTAACAACTTCCTTTATATGTACCAAGCACGAGCTCTTTCATGAACCATTGTGTGCATAAAGTGAATCTAATAATCGAAACTTAAGTTTACCTAGCAGATTGCAGCAGTAGTTATCGTTAATTTAATCAGAACAAAGTGCAAACCCTGACTTCTGGGTAAAAATGAGATCCTGCTCGATATTTAATACCTTGAAATTGAAATTTTACATATTGCGTGTTAATCTTCTTCTTACACATTGCAACTTGCAAGAGTTATGCAATGCAACTCAAGGTATTTGAAGGTTTTTAAATTATTCTTCGAAACATTTGACATGTGCGTAAATTCTTTTGTTTCACTGCCAAATTGAGTATGGTACAAGATGTACGCAACACAGCACAGATACATAATCTCAGTAATCTCACTCACGAGGAGTGTGACCTTCGTGCAACTCTCAGAATCGAGTGAGCTTTTTACCGTGAATTAGTCATCATATAACTAGTTTAGCCCACCCTGTCCGAGGGTGCAATGGTGGGCTATTTTATATAAATTATGAAAATATTGTTTGTCGACCTTCAAAATTTCAAAAACCTTATGGGATTTAACATGGGAAATTGAAAGTTATCAATGCTCCCCCCTTGGCACTTTTTCAAAAAACATAATTTTCTCAAAATGAAATATTTCTACAAATTTTCAGTGATCTTAAATTAAATACATATTTTGAGTAAAATGTTTAACTACATCGAGACATTTGGAGATATAACACGCATGTATTTGGCTTTACTGGTTTATTTTACATAACACACTAACCAAATCAAAACAAAATGAAAACAGATTATTATTATTATTACGTTGTGAATAGAAAATACATCAAATCAATTAAAATGAAAATGATAGGCATAGAAAAAACATTCAAAGCACAAAATTTCTTTGCATATAGCACACTTTAAAAATCTAGAATTTGTACAATTTTTGCTGCATGTAGCACTATCGCAATCTTCAAAAGTGAAGCACACCTCTTTAACGTTACAAAAAATGGGTCTATCTTCCGTAAGGCCGGCTGAATACCACGAATACCGTATCATATCTTGAAATGCTTCCGCAGATAATTGATTATGAAGTAATGAATGTAACTTTATTATATTATTCCTAGTTGTAATTTCATCAGAAGGGTGAGTGTCTTTGCTGAAATTTAGGGACGATTCGGAGTAAATTGCTCTAGCAAAGTACTTTAACTGCCGATTAAAGGTAGTATCCAACGGTTGGCAGATGGATGTACATTTTTTGGGGATTATTTTCAATGTGCATTTAGGCTTATCACGGACACCAAATCGTTCTTGATATGAAAGTGGATGTGTCTGCCCTCCCCAGGAGTCCAATATTAACAGAAAATCGGCTTGCACTGATTTTAAAAGCACGTTGTCCAGATAATACTCAAACAGTGACGTTGTCAATTTTCCGGACGCACTGCAGGTCAGCGTGACATTAGGTGCCAAAAACAATCCCTCTTCCACTCTTGGTCCCAGCCTTCCATCCTTTTGCTGTAGACAAAGAAACACATCGCCAACGATTTTACCTGCCTTACTGATGTTGTATTGGCAGGTATATGAATGAGTAGCAAGATTTGTAGGGGACTTTGATGATCCAAGTGTGATTTTTTCGCCCCTATAGGAAAGCGTCCTAGTTCCAGCCATTTCATAAGTAAATCCGACTTGGTCCGTGTTTATAACTAATTCATCTGAAAACTTTTGCGCGACACTTTTAATTTCATTCTGAAATGTTTTTGCGGAATTTGAGATGGCGTCGACTGACATAATCTCGCGGTGACTAATTAGCTTTGTCACTTTTCTGCTGCTGATATTATGGCGTTTCTTGAATTTATTCACCCATCTTCCTGAAGCTTTAAATTGGAACTTGTTGTCCCGGAAGGATTGACATGCTTGTAGAGCCCACTGACGAACATTGATGTCTTTCACGCACTTGAATTCATTTCGTGCTTCTTTAAATTTGTCATAGACGAAATTCTGAATGTAGGCATATTTTTCGTACTTCGTTCCCCCGCTGGCAACATCCTTTTCCCATCGCCGTTTGTAACTTAAATGTTTGAACTCTCGTGCTCCATTTTTGCGGATAGTGTTTAAACTCCATTCTGGGTGTTTCTGAATTAATTTTAGAATTTCCTCCTTCCGAGATACAGGTACTTCTGTCTTCTGTTCACGGACGCACTTTCCATTTTCATCAAGAACTTGGCTCGACCGTGACTGGCTCCAAGAACTATTCGATTCGTCTGGAATTTCTGTAAAAATATAAATTAATCAATTTATGGCTGAAATGTAGGTAATATACATTATTAACAGTATTTCCAAAATTCACAATATATACTAAAATTATACAATAATATGTTTACCTTCAAGTTCACATTCTTCTTCAAAAGTAAAATCCGTCATGAACTCTAGTAACGTGTCCAGTAGTTTTTTTGCAAAGAGTTTTTCCCCTTCATTTGGCTCTGCTGCCACAAAACTAGAAAACTTTTTTTTCACCAGGTCCAAGAATTCCGAAGCAACTGCAAGTGGATTTATATCCATTTTTAATTTAATTTAAACCAAATTTTAATTGAATTGAATTCAAAATCAGAAATTAACTTTTTCCTTAACTTTCACTTTTGCACAATTGACACCTGACCATTTTTTGTTTTGTTATTTATTGTTTTTGAAAAATGTTCTTTTTAAGCTGAACAATAACAAACTGTCGAAGTTTTAAAATTTGAATTTACCGCCCACCATGTTCTCAAGAATGAACTCTATTACTTTTAAGTGGGTATTTGCTCTGAACATTAGGGATTAAAAATTTATAGCTAAAAGTAAATGAAAATTAAATTGGCCTCAGAAACAAATACAAAAGATTATTTTGTGTAGAATGTTACGCTTGATCTTCTTCAAGAGTACATTCCTCTTTCCAGCGGTTTTTCCAATTATGAGTTTTTTGTAAATTGAACTTTTAAAAGTTGTTTGAATGAGAAACGCAATAACTTTGATTGTTTTGCTGTTAGCAACTACAAGCACAGACATTTAAAAATAAAGACAAGGCGTAGAAGACTTATTTGCGATGCAAGTTAATCCTTGTGAATTGTTTTAATCACGATGTATGGCATAATTGTACCGCATTTATTGTGATTACAATAAATTAAATTAATTTATGCAAATTTTTGTATTATTTGACATCAATGTTCATCCACGTTATGGCACGTGGAATTGGATAAAAGTTTATTAAATGTGATTATTTTGCGAACCGAACACATATTACATACACATTACACATCACATACAAATTTAAGTGATACAAAATTGTTCACAAATATAGAATCTTTTTGAAAATACGTATGAAAACTAATTACACTATCCTTTTTGCAACGTTCTTTTCAATGTGGCTACAACGTTACAAGAAATACAAAGCGGCTTTTTAAAATCAATTAAAAATTGCAGGAAAAAAAGTTGATAAACGAGCAATTCTAACTTTTTATTTGCATGTATGTGGTTATAAAACGTACTTCCAAAATGTTTGATTTGAATTTTCGTTCCTTAATCCAAGGTAAAAATCCACAAATGTTTTTGAAGATGTGTATAAAATTGAACTACCGCACGGTGGGCTAACGTGCGACTTTTTGCGACAAACGCCAAAACAAACTTCAAAGTTGCAACATTTCCGAACGTAGATTTTTCCTTTGATTCCCTGTAAAATTCTTCAAGTGGCGTTGCAATGCACAACAATTATAATGACTAAACTGATAAAAATGCCTAAAAAGAATGTTGAATTGAATAAATTTGAATTGCCAGTGAAATTATTTCCAATAAATTTGAATTGCCAGTGAAATTATTTCCAATAAATTTGAGATTTTTTTTGTTATTTATGTTTCTGCTTGCTGTTTATTGTTTACCAAAGGCAAAATTTGCATAATACAATCAAATAAAACTGGGCGAAATTGCTTACAAAATTGTCAAAAATAATTGGTTTTGAAATTGGTAACGCCACCCTCTGCCGCAGTTTATTACACCTATGCATTTCATAAAACTTTTACCCTTTCACCTTGATCTAAAATTGGTCCCAGCAGCGGTTAGCTGTAGAAGATATACGTGATTGAAATGTATAATAAAGTGCAAAATCACTATATTTCAAGTACATTTTTTGCAAAGGTTCTGTGAAAAAGGTATATAGAATATATACATACATTACCTTACAGCTAAAACGGCAATTAAGTTTTGTTGCACAATTTCGACTTTTAGCACAGTATACAACGTGTTCTCTAACTCTAGTTTATAATCAGTGAACCAAGTTTCACGGAATTTTATGGTTGACTTTTTATAACGATACAGAATAAAGTATGACAGTCAGAAACGCCAATTGTTTTCAAAAATTAAGATAAAACATGCGCGTTATATCTCCAAATGTCTCGATGTAGTTAAACATTTTACTCAAAATATGTATTTAATTTAAGATCACTGAAAATTTGTAGAAATATTTCATTTT
>VYYJ01005733.1:0-10592 GCA_021029165.1 Cyphoderus albinus
GTTTCAGCGGTGCCATTAACATCATCTGACAAATCTGCAAAGATTCACTGCAAATGGCAGGATGGTCACGAGAGCACGTTTGATGAGCCCTGGTTAAGGGAAAGGCGCTTTACGAATGACAATTATGTCGTGCGCAAAAATAATCCTCGTCATGAACCAAAATTTATTGCGGTGGAAAACGTTCCAAAATACTTCCAAACCTGTGACTTCGATAAGGTGATGGAGAAACCCGAAAATCTTCTCCAGGTGTTAAAAACCGTTGCGAGTAAAGGAGCGTTCCTGATACAAAACTCGAAAAAAGAAACCGGCCAGGTGAAGAAACTCGCAGACAAAATTGGATTCGTTCGATTGACTCATTATGGGTTAGTTGAAACTTAATTTACAACTGAATTAATGTTACCCTTATTATACATAATTATTTAATGAACAAGCTTTTATAAAATTTAAATAGTTCCGAGTTCACAGTTAAGTCAGAGCCAAACGCAGTAAATCTTGCGTACACGGCCGCAAATCTTAACCTGCACACTGACCTTCCTTACTACGGCTACCCACCCGGAGTTCAGATGCTGCATTGCATCAAGCAATTTCCTGGCGCCGGAGGAGAGTCTCTTCTGGTCGATGGATTCAAAGTGGCGAGACAAATGGAAAGGGATTTCCCAGAAGAATACAAGATTCTGTGCGAAACGCTACTGGAATTCTATGATGTTGGCAAGGATTACACAGATTTCTTCAAAGTGAATCATTCGCCTACGTTTGTGTAAGTCACAGTTACGTAATTAATTAAAATCTTGCAAATAACTACTATGGGTATTTCAAGTTTAATCATTTTTTAATTCCTTTTGAATTTCTTAGTTTGGACAAAGAATCAAAGCAAGTGACAAGGATCTGCTATAACAATATGGTTCTTAGCAGCTATTTACCCGTACATTTGGAGAATGTGAGACCGCTTTACGGTGCATTAAAACTGTTCACGGATCTTTGTTATTACAAAGAAAATCTTATGGAATTCAAATTGAACGAAGGTAAAATCTTAAATTTAAATAGGATTTTGATTTGCATCAATCAACAAAAATAATTATTGACGTTTAACTGACACCTCTTTGTCGACACATTTTTATTTTACAGGAGACATCCTGGTCTTTGACAATTGGCGAATGCTTCATGGACGCAGGGCTTACGATGAAAGCAAAAATGAGCGACATCTTCAAGGCTGCTACCTAGATTGGGACGAAGCGTTCAGTCGGATTAGGGTTCTGGAATCAAATATGTCCAGTTTTTAACAAAATAGTTCATAAAAATTTCAATCCAATTAAAATTACATTATATTATAATTCACTATAGTTTTTGAGACGATTCGCCTATTCATANAATTAAAATTACATTATATTATAATTCACTATAGTTTTTGAGACGATTCGCCTATTCATATAAAAAATAGTTTAACTGTTGGAACTTGCTGAACTAAAATATATTAAGGTCAAATAGTAGTTTAACACTAGTCTCTCTGGTCCAAGCAATCCTGTTGTAAATACACATATTTCAGTCTTAATCTTGTTTATTCCCTAAATATCTTTCTATTCTATACTTGCTACATACGTCACAAAAGAAATTGTGTTGACCCCATTCTTTGTCACTAAAATAAACCGTACGAATTTTTTTGAACATTGAAATTAATTTTCATACTTGTTTTGATCCCGGAAATCCTAGCAGAGTATTAAACAAAACAAGTGCATTCATTTTCCTCTGTAAATAAGGAGCAAGGTGCAAAACCAACCTTAATCCTTAAGAAAGGAAAACACCAAAGAATTTGTACTGTTTGGTCTATGTAAAGAACGACTACGTTGGGAAATCACCATAAAAAGTGTTGACAAGCACGGCTCTATATTAGCTAAATTGACAGAGTTCCGATGGGAATGCAGCTGCCCATGAACTGAAATGAGAAAAATAGTTTACAACGGAAATAGAGTACGTAGTAGGTTCAGTGGATTGAGAATGAGACACCAGCGCACACAAAATTCATACACAAAAAGGCAAGCAAAGGAGAAAAATTGTTTAGTTTGCAGGCAGCAGTGGGACTGAGCGTTTCATTGACACTCGTAGTAGTGAGTGACTGTATCTGTCTTAAAGCACATTTTCTGGTTACAATTTTTTAGTTTGTCAATAGAATTTTTTCCAACAAACACAAAAATGAAAAGTAGTAATATGCAAGGGGATAAAAAGTGCGGTTTAGATTTATCGAGGGAGATTAAAATTACGCAGAGAAATGCACATAAACAACGTAATCGTATTCAAAATAAAGGCGCCGGTCGTTCGGAGGTTAGAGCTTATCTAAAGATGCTGCAACAAATCGTTCCAACCATTCCAAGAGACAGAGCGTAAGAAATATTTCAAAACAACAACTTTATCATTCGTAATCACATTTGTTTGGTAAACGTTTGACTAATATTTATTAATAACACAATTTTTGTCCAGGCTGTCAAAATTGGAAGTGATATCTTATGTAATTCAATACATCCACGTACTTAGATGGGAACTAGGATTCTCGAATAATTATTGTACGTGCGAAAAGTTTAATGGAACGAGACATGAAATGGAACGGAGTGACTAAATATTTGCCAGCGCAGCGTTTTATTCGATAATTGATGAAAATCTCTAAGGGGAATTGCTTCCATTTGAAAGAAAAGATCTCAAGTCGATATTAATGGGGATGCCAAAACACACCCTTGTAAATATCAAGTGAGGTAATTTGTTAAAACCTTCGAGCTACATTTAAATGTATGCACGTATATGATATACATTAGTCTTATCGATCCATTTTTTTTAAATAGACACGTATAACTGGACCACAACTGGAAAAACGACGGAAGAATAAAAACAAGAAGGCAAAAATTTTGATCTCGGAGTTATTTAATCATTAATTTAATTAATTTATTAATGTTAAACTCTGCTATTACTTGACAATTTTTAACAAGTGTAATCTTGCATATGTGTGATAATAATATTTAGGATCGTACATTTTAGTTTGTATTTTTTGTAAATAAAATTAACCAATACATACATTTTTAAATGTAATAAATCTATCAGGCAATATTACTTTGTACCAAAAAGCAATTTATAAAATGAACAATTTTCTATATTTGCGATTTTCTATATTTGCATTTTAAAACTGTGACCGTAGATAAAACATTAGCACAATCAAAATATTAGGAGATCATTGCTTTTACAATCGTCAAGCTCACTTGCGAATATCACATCATAGTTTTCCGGACGTATTGAATTGTAGTTGTAGGAAGTAATTTTGCTCAAAAATGCTATTAATGTTAAGTTAAATATTACATTAATACATTTAATAAAATAATTTTTTACTTAATGTAGCGATGACATTCACAGCAGAGCTGTTTGATACTGTGGTAAAGATAATTATGTTTGGCTACATAATTGTTGTAACGCTGCGGCTTCTTGCATTACGATTATAGAATTATGGATGAACAATTAAATTTAAGTGTAAACTCAGTTTCTTTACGTTTCAACATGCAGTTACTTCGGCGCCGTTTGAAACTTTTCACTCTCTACACAGTTGGTATGAACTAAAAGGTAATGAAATGCCACATACATGGTTTGGGTTTTCTGTTTGTAAATAATCTTAAATCAAGTTGTTGATATCATGATTTACTTTTTAAATACATTTCCAGGAAACGTGCTGTTAACCTAAACGAGTAGGAAATATGGCGTTTTAGATAGTTGCATCAATGGAACTTTTACTTAATTGAATTGTAAATTGTAAAAACGTTTTCGTTGCTTTATTTGTTAATGATAACCATAAAATGCTCATCATTTTTGAAGGTATGAAATTTTGAGTCGGGTTTGCTCTATTTAGATGAGCCTTTGGTTCCTTCATTTAGTGTCCAAAACGAAAACAATATTTGAAGCCCAGTGCCTAACCTTCTCATGTGTCACTATAAACATAAATTATAGAAGTTGACAGGTAAATAAAGCGAAATCGTGCGAAACCATGATTAATTATATTTACATATACGCGGCACGTTTTCGTTTCAGAAAGGGCCAAAACTGGTTAGATAATCCAAAGTAATTATCCGCTGCCTATCTAATTTATTTATCTAATCTATTCTATTTATCTTAAAGAAATATATCGTGCAAATGCAAGCAATACTCAAAATATGTAAGCATGTATATATGTGAATTGACGAATTAGTCTTTAATACAAACTCTTCCATTTCAAATTGATGTTTATTTCAAACAAGTTTAACTACTACCATACCTAAACAATAGTTTGCTCATTATCAAGTTATACTAGCTTCCCAAAGTAAGTCTGCAATCTGCATCAGTGGAATCCATTTACTGCCACAATAGAAAGACCCTATGTTTGACAAAAGAAAAAACTTAATAATTATTTTCGGAGCGTAATTAACGACCTTAGAAATTGAAGCTAAAGAAAGTGAGAAATGAATTGCAGACAACAAAGAACATAATTTTACTCACTAAATGTGGAAATTATTTATACTCTGCTTTGAGTAGCAACCAAATGTTTCCTAAACCAATATTGTCGTTATACCCTACTGGCGGTTGAATGTTATCACACCAATATTTACTACATTTTCTTTAACTACTTGCCATTAATTCTTTTTGTTATATTTTTGAAATAATAACAGTACAGAAGGATTGAATGGTTTTACTTTTATATGTTCCTTTGCGAATAGTTGGTTCGATCGCATCAAGATAACCACAGTACGTGCGTAAAGCCATAAAAGGCCGGTTTTAAATTGAATTACAGCGGCACAAACCGTTTTCCAAATTAAACACCGACGTTCCCACATGAACAAAGAAATGCTGAACAAAATGCCTGTCAGCCAAACGGAAAATATTACCACAACGTTTCCCTTCAAATTCGCAGGAGCAGGAGCGTCTTGATTATGCATGCGTTCTAAGCTCTTTACGGTATCTCCCACAACCACCCCTTTCAACCACTCCCAAATTCCGGACTCCTCCACACTTCTAATTCTCGTAACAATATACGGTGGCACAAAACCAGCCAGCGAAAGAATCCATTCGAAATCCGAGAACATTTCCTTTCCCACATAGAATTCTCTCCTGGGTCTGACATTTCTTATTTGGTTTCCTGTCATGTACTCAGGCAATATCAAAGCCGTTCCACGACATTCACCCAAATCACTTATCAGCTCACGCATCTGCTCGTGGTAAAAATATTTAGTTGCCTTGTAAACTTCTTCCGAAGTATTATTGATTGACCAGATAGCGTGACGTTCGATAATATCACCCTTAACTTTAGGTTGATTATTTAGCACTTTTTTTATTTAGCACTTTTTTTTATCACAGATGGTAGCGATGGATGAAGAATTGTTTTATTCATTAATTTAAAGTTAGGAATATTTTCAGAGTATTCCAATGCCTCAAGGAATTGGTTCTCAATTGCTTGTATTTCAGACTCCACTAATACAAAATAGTCTGTGTAATTTACATGCAACCCTTCGTTTGTAAATTCTGCGACGAAAGTTTCGTTAGGCACGATATCAAAACTGCTAAAGATTGCAACCAGATTTACGCCTCTGGCGTAAATTGTAATGTTATCAGCAAGCATCTCATCAAAAGCTTTGTAGAGAACCAGCACCCTTGGTGTGATCATGTTGTAGACGTTACTATTTTTGTAGGCGTTGCTGATGACTACCCCTGTCAGGAATAATGAAGCTGTAACATATTTTAATTTGCGATTCAGAAGAGTTGAAGCTGAAAATGGATCGCCCTGTTCAAGGAGTACCTTAATTATGGAAATCAAATGACGGACTCTGTCTTTCTTTAAGTTTGAGAATATATTTAGTGAGACGTGAATGAAATACACTGATATTATTATCCATATCCATATCCAAATGTCATATATATTAACCAACTCGAAAAACACAACACCTGAGAGACCACGGTCCGAACAGGTAATATATTTCAGATCTGCAATTTCCCTTGAGACTTGATAAGGCATGAAATAATTTGTGCGAGTGTGTGAGAAAACGTTTATCTGAATGGAATGGGCGTACGGGTCAACATCTAATGGAGGGTTAATCCCTCTGCCATTCTTGCATATTTGGTAAAACAATGGAGCCGGTATTAATGTACTATTTCTCATTACAGCAGAGAACCACAACCTCGCGTACACCGCTCCCAGTAGTTGTTGCAATCCTTTTAAACCGCGGTCCATATCATTCGAAAGATAGGTTGGGGCACTGGAACGAAGATTCGAACTACATTGAGCTAGCTCCATAATCATGTTTGCCATTACTGCATACTCACAGCGCTCACATCCGATGCTGACATAAATATTTTCAATGGCCCATAGCAATTCTTCATTTAACGGCGGAAATAGTATCGAATGAATTTTCTTCATATTTCCCATTAACAAAGGCAGATACGTCAGATTAAGTGTTTGCAACCGATATTTTTGCTGTTGATTAAATATGTAGCAGTTTCTGCACAATTCTACAACTTGAACTTTGGTGATAATAAGATTTGTCATTCCACTTTGTTGAGTTTGGAGAAAAAATACAACATCATTTGAATAATATGACTGTTCAGGCTTCCAACTTTGGTATCCCTGTAATTGCTGTAGACGCAAAGTTTGGTAGTAAAAATAATCAAGTATATTTGCGAATGATTTTTCAAATAAAAATCCATGTGAAGAATTTGCTGTGTTCTCAAAGGTGTTTGAGTGAACGAGAAAATGTAAAGGCGGAACAGATTCGGAGAAAGCGTTTGAATAAGACGAATGTTGATAGTATCTAACAAACACGGGCGGACCTAGAATTGAAGCCGTATTTCCGTGAAAACTGTGAAATAGACGGAAATGAGCAACGCAGTTCCATGGTTTGGAAGAAATAGCGAAGTCGAAACGCTTAATCCGCAAACAAATATCCGTGTTAATATCATCAGTGGATATTGGTTTTATGTATAAAAACTTTGACGTTGGGCATACACGTAGACTCTTTCTATTACCCCTCCACCGTATCCACGTGTATTCCGATGAATTTCTAGGAGCCCAGATAGTATGACTAGTAACGATGAACGTACGTAGTGCAAATACGAACCCAAAGTTCTTTTTAGTTGCGACTGGCACAGATCTCCGTATTATAACGGGAGACTTTCCAATTGATTCTGCCAGATTTGCATTTTGTTGATTATCAATTAGTATGACGCAATGGGCGCTAGTAAGTGGGTTAAGGATGCCGTCCAGACCAGAAGTTGAGCAGCTTTCAGCAGCCCTGCTTAGTACCAGGAGTTGAGTTACGATTGAAATAATGATACCCAACACATACGTTGGCATCATGGTTCGGTAATGTGTTTCCGATAAATCTTGAATTTCCAGATTTGGTTTTTTAAACCCCAAATGTTTAGATAATCTTATCCAAACGGGGGTTTAAATATAAGAGGTAACGGAGTCAAGTATAGTGAAACTTGGCGTGCTCTTACTAAACTGGTATATTTTAGCCTATTGTTTGTTTCGTAAATAAGCTGTTATATGACTAATTGAGTATCCTTACTTGATTGAACTTGTAATGAGTTTTGGATATAATTATTTATTTAAAACCATTTTTTACTTCGTAAGCGATCATGCTTTCGGAGCATGGGATTTTCCAGTTAGTTATTTGAATAATGTTTACGTATTTGTTTCATTTGTTTCTACTACATACAATACAAAAAATAAAACCATTCACACAAGTTCTTTTTTGTAGGCGTTTAATAAAAGTGACCACCACCAAATATGAAAATTACAATATTATATAAGCAAATTACGTAAGACGGAATTGGTCTCTTGATTTAAAAAACAACAACTTTTGTTTCATTTCCGGACAATCAGTTTTCAATACAAACCCACGCTAGAATTTTCCATTCTAATTCATGTTTATTCAAACATGTTTACCTACTACGATATCTAAAATATAGTTTTCTACCTAAGGTTATACTCTCCAACACATAGATAGTTCGTTTCAGTGGAATCCATTTATTGCGACAATAAAACATTGTATTTGACAAACAGTGAAACTCAAATCATTACTTTTCGAGCGTAATTTATGTCATATAATGTAAAAATTAATGACAAAAATACAGGAAAAGTAGTGCTGATCTCTGTCGCGAATACTTTTTCTGCGCCTAATTCATGACCACAATGTATTATATCGCGTCACAGATTCCAGTTTCAGATTTTTGGTAGTTTAGTAAAACTGCATAAAACATTATGGATAATGCATTTGAAATCTAAACGCAGTTTTCTTATCTTTAAACTTTTAGTTAATTTAGGCGCCGTTATACAATACTTTGCATTCTGGACGCTGCTTTAATATGCAGATTTCGACTTGCTTAATTCGACTTGTGTTGTGTAGATCTCTAAGCTTACTTTTAAGATGTTTTAAGATATCACTTCCAGAATGTCAAAGAAAATATGCTTGTAAACTTTAACATAAACGAGTATAATATATGTATAGGTTTAAAAAGTTGTATTCGCATAACATTTTATATTATTACTTCTTCGTTGAACTTCAAACGTCCAAATGTATGTTTATTTTGTAGCTTTAAAAATCAATTTTCAAAATCTTATGGAATGTCAAAAATTAATTATGTCCTCCCACTTGATTCAGGAAATAGTAATGGAGTCTACATCTAAATTATAATGCAGCGGTGAAATGACACTCAACGTCGTACGTATTCTTTCTACTAATGTTTCACGCTTTCACACATTTTTCTGTTCGACAAAGGCGACTAGAAGATAATTGATCACATGTGGGGTCTATCTGTACAGTCTCACAGTTTATCTGTTTCGCTCTAACTGATAGTGAATCAGTAGTGTGCAGCACTGATTAGTGCAGTAGGTTGTATTATCCTTATTTGTGATAAGACTATTTCATTTTAACTCACGGTTTGAATTTGATTATTACATTGAGATCTTAAACTTGGTATAAAACCTGTTCACCGAAACGATTTGAAATGTTACCGGATGCATCTGAACAGAACGATATTGTTTCGATGAAGATTTGATAATACTGAGTGACTTGGGGCGGCAAAACACCATTAGGTTTATTACTGACTTGAGTTTATAATGTTAATGTGATGTTCTGAACAGATAATATAAATGCCGAGAGGAAATAGAGAAAGTTGATTCAAAAAACCAGTTCATGAAAACTGCCACAAATAAACAAATAGATATGAATATATTGTAATTTGTAATCACTTAAATCATGATACGTGGAAGCCATTTTTAGAAATAAAACACTTCATTCAAATACTCAAGCTTTTGTCATCTTGCTGTGGACGCGTACGTCTTCAAGAGAAAGATGTTAATAAAAAATGAAACAAGCAACATTTCATTGCATGAATTTGGACAATTTTGATAATTAATTAAAATTAAATTTGTCATTGATCCTTTAGAAGTGGGATCCTTAGGGACCTGATGTCTATAATATCCATATCATGATACAAAATATCTATTTTAAAAAAACTTCCTTATCACCCTGTCATATAATGCTCCAATTTTTGTTCGGGGGACGGACCACTATTAAATCATATATAAATCTTGGTAACATGCTAAAGCTAAAATATGCATATGTAATACATTCTCTAAATTAAGTGCCTAGCGTGTCCTAACTAATGTACATTTCGAAGTAAATATCATTAACGATATTTTATGAAGTTGACATACAAGTTAGTACGTTTAGTATGGGATAAAGCTGACACAACAGGTTCATTAACTACTAAATTTGTCAAGATTTCAGCCCAACTGCTCACAGTACGCTCCGTGGAACAATTTTTGAAAGACTTCTCTTGAATAGAATTTGGATGAAAATTTGTACGACCTTGCATCATGTTCCAATTATTATGATATTTGTCCGTTTGGTGAGATTAAACCATTGTTGTTAACATTAAAGTCATTACAGAGACACTTCTTACGATGATGCAAACACTTACAAGTTTGTTTAAGTTGTGACTTTGGACAATGAATATGTAATCAACTAATAAATATTTGCAAACAACTAAACTCCAACTACAAAAGGTATGACAGACAGATCTGGAGTTGTATAAAAAGCTTCATAGGATGTGAAATTAGTTAGTGTTGCTGAAGTCCGTAAATTTTTATATTTTGATACTGTAAGGACGAATAAGACACAATGAAATTAAAAGTGAACGACATCTTCAAAGATGATACAAGGTTTTAGTCGGGTTCTAGAAAGCATAATTTTCTAGCTTCTACTATATTTTAGTATTAGTTGCTCATCCTTCCAAATTAAATCAATAAGCCCAAAGCAAACTATTTAACATTATTAAACACTTGTACTTGTTTGTGTTGTTGCGGGATATTTTTCAGAGTTACTGCGTGGGAAACCACCTGCTATAGCTGCTCACAGTGAGCAGCTCACTTCACAAAAAGTTTTGACCTGTTTTTTTTCTTAGGGAAACTTCTGCACGTATGAAAATATAAACCAAGCACAAATGTAAGCTCGGTTGTTTGTGCTCGTTCCGGAAGGTGATATAATCAGGACGAATACACAAAACAAGTGTACAGGGTTCTCCATATTAAG
>VYYJ01005734.1:0-10591 GCA_021029165.1 Cyphoderus albinus
ACATTCTTCGAAACGAAACGAATCGTTAATTTTTAATTAAAAGTCAAAATCTCCGAGAAAAGTTCTTATCGTTGCCTTTCCAACATTTTAGAAATTATTGAGTTAATTAGTTAACTAAAATGGAATTCTCGAAAGAAGAAAAAATCCATTGCTGAAAAAAATAATTTTTTTCTGAAGTCGCAGCGAATTATTTTTGGAAGTTAGGAGATTGAGATAATTAAGATTTTACCAGCCGGACTGAGAATTGTGCTGAATTAGATAAATCCATTAATTAATTATCTTCATTGAGAGCATTTTGGAAATTGTTGTTCAAGTCTTCTGCAATTAAGATGGAGAACGCGGGACACTCGCGGGACCACGTGGGATTCCACACGATGGATCTGAAGAACATGAAGCGAATCTTGTAAGTAAACTTAACTGAGCACTTAAAAATTATTATAATTAGCAAGCTAATTTAATTTAATTTAATTAATTGAAGCAACAAGTCCAGCAGCCTGATTCCCTGCTCGCCGCCGCCGCACTTGGATCCCCGGACCCACCTGAACGGTCCGTTCGTGTCCATCCGCAAGTTGCAGAAGCATCAGGATCTCGGTCGCCTCCAAACTCTCGAGGTCTTTTAAATTCTAATTAAGTTTTAACTATCAATATCATAAACAATTTAATTGACTTTTAATTTAATTAATTTAGCACCGCCGCAAAATGCTGCGTGAGGTGATTCAAGCGGATCGCAAAAAGTGGCAATGCGAACTCTCAAAGCAGGGCCTGAAGCTCTACACAGATTCAGTCTGGTAGACACTGGATTTCTTGCACCATGACCATGACCATGACCGGAAAATAATTAACTTTAACTGCCAATTAAACTCGATCAATTAACTATATCACACAAATTAAATATTTAATCAAGTCTTTGTACCATTTCATATTTAAAAATTAACTCGAACTATTTTTATTAAAAATTAAATAATGTCAAGTCACTAACAAAAAGCTTAATTTAATTTACTAACTTAATTAAATGCTTAATTAACATTATTTATCTTCTGGTGAAAGCAACTGGCGAAAGTAGAGTGAAATGGAGGCGAAGTCGGGCCGATCCTTCGGCTTCTGTGTCCAGCATGACTTGATGAGATTATATCTGGCAGAATTTCATTTTCAATTAACTTCCTTAATTAATTAATTTTAATTGTAGTTAGTTAGTATTATTATATTATATTATTGTACATGGACTCCGAGCAAAATTCCGGTCTCGGTGGCCTTTTCCCTTTCGCAAGCGCATTCAAATACTCATTTAAACTGCCCGACAAGCCGGGCGCCACGCCCATGCTGAAAATCTGCCACACAACTGCGCCAAACGCCCACACGTCACTTTTCCGCGAGAATTTCGTGGCCACGCCCTCATTAGCCTGCTGGAGACACTCAATCGCCATAAATTGCCACAAAACTTTTCTCTGCGTAATTAAAAAAATATAAAATAATTAAAAAATCAATAATTATCTAACTACTTAATTTTAATTTAATTACAATTAATTTTATTATTTTACCCACTGAGAGACTTATCGGCGAGATAGTATTTCCAGCCTCTTGGAGCTCCGCCGCCAGCGAAAAATTGGAAAGCTTCACGTGGCTCACCTCAAACAAAATCAGGGACTTCGCCTGAATGTTTCCAACAATTATCTTCAAAAATAAAAAATTAATTAATTATAATTAAAATTAACCACCAATCAAAATTAAAGTTCATTTAGTTGATTAATACATTTTTTGCATGCAAATATTCCACAGCTTTGGCCAATTGATAAATCCACTGGAGCATGTTGTGACTGGAGAAGGTTTCCAGGTCGTGATAGTTGACGGTCTGGAGATTTTCGTAGACTGTTCCTCTATTAAATTTAAAAAATTAAAATTAATTAAAGTTAAAAAAAAAATTAACAAAATTAATTTACAAGCGTCTGCTGCGTTTCCTCTGATTTCCACTTTCACTGGAACTTTCGCCTGGAAATGTAAAAGAGTTCCTGAAGTTGAGCAGACGATTCTCATACGACGACCTGAGAAAATCATCGAGTCTTCGTCCACTGGGATAAATTTCCGTTACGAGCATGAAGTGACCGTTACAATAACGGCTGAAACTAGACGAAGCAGTGGCAAAGGAAACGCCGACGAATTTCAAAATGTTTTCGTGACCTTCACCATCACAGCCGGAAATTTTGGCGAAAAGCCCCGCCTCCTTGGCAAGGCGTCGCATGTGCTGTTCGGATCTGTAGCAACTTTTCAACAATTTGACGGCCACGGCCACTCCAACATTTTCTTGACCTTGACCTTTGACCTGGAGAAAGGTGCCTTTCACTGTGGCCGTGCTGTCACTCTCGTACTCGATGCAGGCGTCAAAATCCACTTGGAGCCTTTCCTCGGGAATGAAGTGTCTTCCCGAAAATGGCACCTGGAAAAAGATGTGCTTCACGATCTCACTTTCACCACTTCCGGGGAAAGTCTGATTTTCACCGGGATATTTTTCGTTGTCATTTTCTAACGATTGGTATTGATGACGTAGACCTCCACCTCCGCCTCCACCCTCCAGTAAAAATTTGTCCAGCTCGCGGACAAACTGGAAGATGACAATCAAAGCGTAGATTTTGTAGAGATGGTACATCATGGAAATGAAGAATTCCGAGTTGAAAAACCAAAGTTGGAGCTCAGTCAGGTGCAGACCATGGTAGAAAACCAAGGCGAAGCCGAACAACGTTGAGAGTGTGGAGATTATCAAAAACGTGCGGCATTTTTGTACATTTTCCTAAAAAAATTAAATCGTAATTAATCCTATCGATAATTAAGTTTAATTAATTAATTATTCATTTTCAAATATTTTTTTTCACTCACCGTCGTGATACCCCGGTACAAAATGATGGAAATGAGGAGATTGACCAAGCCGATGCATAGGTGGGTGACAAAGACTGGAAAATTTAATGAGAGTTATGTACATAAGTTAAATGTGTTCATTGTTAATTAATTAATTAATTAATTCAAAGTAATGTAATAATAATTGTGGCTAACCTTGGGTAATGGACGTCTGCGACAAAGGAACATTTTCATTGTTCACCGCCACACCGTTGATGAATGTGTTCACGAGCTGGAGCGTTAGGACGACGATGACCAGTGCTGAGTAAACCTTAATTAATCAATTAATTAATTAAAAATAATTATTTTATATAGATTTGAATTCACTTTTTTTTTAATTTTCATTTCTCAAGAATTTTTAAAATTTACATACAAAATCCGCAATTGCGACGTAGCGAGCTCCTTCGAACAACGAGAGTTTACAGCAAGAGTTCATTTTCATTTTTGCTTTCAAAAAATGTATTCAGGAATTTCAGGAATTAATTGACACCCACCCACATTAGAGCTCCATATTATAAAAAATATTTTATTTTATTTTAATTTAAATCATAATTAAATAAATAAAAACGCAATTTTAATCTGACGAAAACAAACATTTTGTGTCTACTATTGTGAAGGAAAATTCGCACATTTAATTTCATTTTACAGGAAAGTCCATCATTAAATTCCATTTTACGTAACATTGTGGAGTTGCGGTTTTGCTTGTTTGGATATTTTGTTGTGGGTGGTCTCGGTATATGTTCTTATTTGTGGTTTTTGTGTCAATGTCAACGTCAGCTCAAATTCTACATTTTACATAATGTAATATTAAATTACATTGAATTGTGAACAATTGAACATGAAAACATCAAAAGAGGAAAAAAAGTTAATTAATTAATTAAATGCGTTACGAAGTATCTAAAAAAATATTAATTATGGTTATGAGACATAAAATTACATTGTATTTACATAATATTGTTTCAATATGTAACATCGAATCAGCAAGGCTCCACTTAAACGATTCGATGTGATTTTAATGGGAAATGTTATTTGCTTTAAAACCCAAGTTTAGATATTTGCGTTTATCAGTCGACTTATCAATTATCATTTATTAATTCAGCATCAACGTGTAAACAAAAAGTCCGTGATTTTCCTATTCATATTACATATCATTAAGAATTTTACCTACGCTGATGAATGTCAGGATGGACTCAATCGATCAATCTACAATAATCAATTGGTCAATATCATCGTTAATAAAAGGTTTTATTCCAACTGCCTGATGGTCATGGAGCTTAATTAATTATTAAATGGGTTCACACCTGCTTAACTGAACCTTTGTACCAACCTTATCTACTTTACTACGAACGAAAGCTGATGGTTGATTCACTGGGAAATTTTTGTTAACAAAATGCAATGTTATTTACATACGTGTGAGTATGATTACATATACATGATAACGAATTCGTGATTATGTACGTAACTGCATCAATAATCAATCACAGCCCATGCCCACCTTTCAAAACATTCATTTAAAAAAAATCAAAAAATGATATTTAATATGAAGGGAAAAGTCGATCAATCATCAATGATAATGTTGAGATAAGATTATAATTATTTTTACGTTAATTGAGGGATTGATAAGCAGATTGGGAAAAGTTACAAGCTCATGCAGAATTCTGAAATTGGAAGTCTTTTCAGACAAGAGCTTCGCCGGACAAGTTGGGCTAGGAGAATTAAAAAATAATTATAAGAATTATAATTCATCATGGCAGCAATTAACAAATCCCACGTTTTCCTCGGACTCTGTGTCCTCTTCCAAGTGCAGGTCTCCACGCTTGGGGAAAACATCACGTCCCCACCAATTACCAACTGGGGAGACTGTAATTAAAATTAATTATTTCATAGCACAATTAAAATAATTAAAAGTCAATTAGGCCATTAATGAATTTTCTAATTACTCTTAGGGGGCAGAATGGAGCTCTGCAAGAATGGCACGGTGGTGCAAGCCTTCCAACTAAAAACCGAGCCGTACCGTGGCCCCGTCGTCGACGACACGGCCCTCAACGCTGTGAGATTTTACTGTGGCCACCCACTGGATCCGGAACACACGGAAATCGTCAGTTCCCAGGGTTCATGGGGGTCATGGGGCAACATCTACACTTGCGGTTCGAACGGCGCCATCACTGGCTTCCAGTTGCGCGTCGAGGCTCCTGGCCTAGTTGATGACGAAACTGCGACGAACAACGCCAGATTTTTTTGCTCCAACATGCAGGACCCCAACGGCTTCATCGAGGGCGACGGTTTGACCTTTGGCCTGTGGCGGACTTCCATGAAGTGTCCGGCGGGCAAGGCTCTGTGCGGGATTGCAACTCAGATTCAGCCTGATCGTGGAGCACTTCGTAAGAAATTTGAAGAAGGAATCAAATTAAAGTAAAATAAAATTATAATTAATTAAATTAATCAATTACAATTTAATTTTTTTTAAATAGTTGATGACACAGCCATGAATAACCTCGCCGCCGAATGCTGTCCAACGCCAGCTCACATCGTCTTTACTCATGCTTAGATTCCATTCTCTCTGTTATTCTTGTCAATTTTGTCAAAAAATAAAAAGTAAATTGAATTAACTAATTGTAATTAAATATTTTCACTTCGTTGTCTACTTTAGTCCATTTTCTCTATCTTGCTCCAAAAATATCTTTTTGATCCTCAGTTTTTTTTATTGGATCATGATCAGAAATCAGATGAAATTTGAGTCCTTTGTGCCCAATATTTTTTCTCTAGACTTTCACTCACTTTTCACTCTGCTTTCTCCGACTTTCCCATTGAAAAGATTTTTTCTCCTCTTTCTGACACGTGGCTTTCCAATTTGTCCCTGGGGAATTTCTCCACTCAATCATAATCTTCAATAGTCTTGGCCTCACGTTCCAGAATCAGTTATTCCAGGACCAAACCCGAGTTTATTTTTCTGCTTTCTCCAGCTTTCACTTTTCGTCGGTCACGGTCAAACGAAATCAATCAGAAGGGAAAACAAAGTCCACATCCACGTCCACGTGCGTTTGCACAAAATCTAAGAAAAAATTCTTTTCAGACTTTCACCAGCTTTCACCACGTATTAGAGCTATGATGTAATCAAATCATTACATAACATCATTTTCATCATCATCGTCGCCATTCCATCCATCCTGCCAAAAAATCTAATAATATCGTAACCCTATTATTACATCAGCCATTTATTTTTGTGGTCTGTCTGTCTCTTGTCCGAGAGAGAAAATAAACTTTCTCCGGAGAAAGTGAGGCGAGTCTTTTTTTATTATAAAAAAGGCGTATTTTTTATTTTCTTTATTCTATGTATTTTTTCTTCCAAAAACCACGCACTTTCTCCTGGTGAAAGCAAGAGAAAGCGGAGAAAGCATTTCCTGTTTTTTCTCTTTCTTTTGGGAGTCAGAGTCTTCGTAAAACGGAAACGCCATATTTTGTATATGTAATGCTTACAAATATAAAATCGAAACCTTCAATCATATCATATTTATTCTGGGCGAAAATAGAAAAACACGGGAAATTCACTTTTCCTCTGGAAACAAAGGTGAAAGTCCAAGTCGATGTGAAAGTCGTTGCAACATGAAAAAATAGTGCGTAGGTAGGATGAGAGTGGCGTGGCGTTACTCTATAAATACGTATCTACTTACTCACTCACTCACATGAGAAGAAATGTCTTTATTTATCAGACGGATTGCTTTCACTCACTCAATACTCAGGAGAAAGCGGAGAAAGAAAAGTGATCCCTTTTTCACGTCATTTGCCCTTTTCATTTTCTTTTCTTTCCAGGTCCACTAGGACACAAACAAAAACAAAAATATTCCGTTGGACCAGACTTGTCTCAGACTGACAAGACGTTGGAGAAAGTACGTAAAATGTCTACGTAGGTATATGTATGTGTGTATATATGTGTGCGTATTTTTAGGAGTATTTTTTTTAAAAAATTTGGAAAAAAATGTTCAAGAGAACGAAAAATAATCGGAAGGGTAGCATTGGTTAATATGACAGTTCCTTTCTCATCCCCTGGGACATCAACATCCACAGCCACATTGACATCGGATCTTTAATAAAAATTTAAGAAAAAAATCCACCCTTTTTTCGTTTCACATTACATTATTCACATAAGTAGGTATTTATCATGATATCGAATCATGTTTGTTGCAACGCACTCCATCGCATAAAAATCAGGGAAGAAAAACTCCATAGGTTTTTTAATAAACCCACTTCTGGGTAATTTAAAACAAAATATGTTTTATATTTTTTTGCAAAAACCCAATGCACCCCTAAAAACCCATCCTTAAAAACACAGCTGTGCCAACCCTGCACAAAACACGCATCTTCTTTTCTATTTTAGTGATCAATATCTTCCGTTCTTGTTCATGTTATGTTCCTGCTCGCTCGCAATGATTATCTTTATCTAGTATTGGGATCTACCATCTAGCTTATCTAGAGCCGTTTGCCATTATTTTTTAAAACCATTTTACTCCATCTCCACCAACCCAAAACCACACACGACGAAGCGAAAGAAAAAAGCCGGAAAAAGATATTTTACAGAGAAACTTACCCTTCCTGCAGCCTGTCACTTTGACGTCACATCCACATCCACGTTCACGTCACATTTACCCCAGCTCCCTCAGCTTCAGTTTGGATATCAAATAGATGTTCAATGTTCATGATCAAGGTGGCTATGGCTGTGGCCGTGGCGGTGCGGTTGTGTGTGTGCGTAGGTAAGTAAAATGGAAGTAATCATTCATTCACCCAGGGAAAAGAGAAAACTTTTGCAAATTGCAGAAGCCGAAGAAAATTGATGCATTGCCAGGAAAAATGTAATCCGAGGTGTTTCCTCTCCACGAAGAAGAAAAGGGGAGTTTCGTGCTCGTATTGGGAATGTAATAGAGGTATTTAAGATGATGTATGTGTTCAATGCTTTTACCTGCCTATGCTTAAAGAAATAGGGGTGGAAGTGAAATGGAAACAAAAGTCTCCTCTCCTTTGCTCTAAAAATTGAAACAAGAGTCCAACTCAAAATGTTTCCGAAAACGGTCAATTAAATAAAGGCGCATAAATATAAACAATGTATCTACCTAACATAACGATAACGTATAAAAAATCTATGTGACAAAGTATGACAAAAACAAAACGCACCGGAACAAAAATAAACCCAGGGAAAATCCTCACCACGGGAAATCTTCCGGTTTTTCTATTCCCGAGAAACCTGAAGTGAAACATTTATTCATTCAATGGGGGGCTAATCACTTGTTTCCTTGAACAAAATCCTTTCCGGGATACCAACAATAAAAATAAATTCTCCACACAATTCTGTGTCCAATGAATGTATTTGTTTTACTTGACTGCACAATTTTTTATTAATGTGAAAATATTTAGTGTAACTTTTTATATTTGTAATATTTATTTATCCTTGTTCAGTTCATGCTCAGTCACTTACTTACATTCATTGGCCAGTATATGCTAAGATATTCGGTTACTCTGCAACATAGTAAATAACTAAGTGACTTCTCTGTTAAGTCGTCCGCGCCCGCCCGTTCTTCTGCATGCTTTTGTTTTTAAAAGAATGCCAGAATATGCCTAAAAATGCAAAACCAAGTTTGTAATTGAAAGTATTGAAACATCACTGATTTCGGGAATAAATACAAAATTAAAATAATATGAAAGCTATCATTTTCTCACAGCAGATGTAAGTTACTCCAAAGCCAGTTCTTGATCTTAGGTTTAAATATCTTCATTTGTCACATATAAGATAGTTCTGGTGTAGAAATCCAGCAAATAGCAATTTTATAAAAAAATGATTAAAAACATTTTTTAAAGAAATGTTTAACTGGATTGCATCGATTTCAATATCTGAATAAAGCCGATTAAATTTTTTCTTTCTTTGCACGCCATTTTATTTCCAATTTTCGCCAATTATAATAATAACTTATTACTGACGTTTTGCAGGGCACAGCATATCTATGAAGCTTTAGGAAAGTTTATGTTTAAGATTTAAGAGTTTAAGCAAGAGGGGCTACAGAAATAAAAAATACAAAAATGATAAATGAAATACTGCCACGAATCACGCACATTTTCCCCCTTTACTACA
Source organism: Cyphoderus albinus (assembly GCA_021029165.1). Classification (NCBI taxonomy): domain Eukaryota; kingdom Metazoa; phylum Arthropoda; class Collembola; order Entomobryomorpha; family Paronellidae; genus Cyphoderus; species Cyphoderus albinus. The sequence goes on from VYYJ01005734.1 coordinate 9,005, forward strand.
TAGTCACTATGAACCCATGAACACATGAAGGCACACACAAATTCTTAATAATAGCCATAATATTATTTTAATACGTATTTATTTATACAACCTGCCTCCACTCTACCACCACCTCCCATTTTGTACACAAAAACCCCGTTATTATTATTATTTTCATTATCAACAACTTCTCTACATATTTACTATGATATTTACCCTGATTTAATATTATTTTCAATATCCTTGCCTAACTCCAACTCCAACCTATGTATAAATCATTTATTATTACAACATAATTATACAAATTACCCATAATCAGCAATAAACCAAGAAAATTGTTCTTTTTTTCTTTTGTGTGTTTGGTTGCAGACTAAAAAGCAGATTTAAATTACCAACCATTACGATTATGATTAAAATACCATTATTACCATTAAGTTTTGCTTGTACCAGTTTAAAAATAAATTTCATTTCAAGCAATGCAATTCAAAAGAGCATGAACATAAAGAATGCAGACAACTTTTAAATTCTAACATAAAAGTAAAAGTTATGAAAGATCAAAGAGAAAAAAAAATATTTCAGCCAAAAACGGAAATGTTTTGACTATTTATAAATAATCTTGTAAATAAATGTTACAATCCTAAAACGAGACAGACAAGGTTTCACCTTCATGGGTATTTTAACGTGGGGTTTTCAAAGAATCTAGCATTTTAATAGCGTTTTCTTTGTTTAAAAACCCAAATTACCCAAAAACCCATAAAACCCAAAATTGGGTTTCAAACAAAAACCCACTGGGTTTTTCGAACCTTGCACACAGAATAGAAAAACCTAAGGAAAATGAGATTGCGTTTATTTACAGCGAGAGCGAGCCACGGCCTGATTTGCATAAAAGTGGGGTAAAAACTTCCAACCAACATTATTGCATTTTTGCCTCTGCAATGAAGCTTCAGTTTCAGTTTTTAGAAGGGGGAAAATGCATCCGTCTGGTTCCGCAGTTCAAATAAAAATAAAAAACGGTTTTTGGTCTGGCTCCGTCTCTCCTCCACTAAAAAATTCCGCTGCTTTTCCCTTAGTCGAATAAAAATGCAATGCAATAATGGGACAAAACTGCATTCCATTACAAAACATAATGGTAATGATAATGTAAAATGCTTTTTTCTTTCTACTAACATAAGAAGAAAAGTCAAAAGTCAGATTGCATTTAACTCTTCAAGACTTATATTAAGTAGCTAAAAGTTCAGCTCACGAGGTTTACGCAAGACGTGTAAATTTTTTCACGAGCTCCCACCGATTGGAGGTTGTTTCCCTCCCTAAAATACTCTTAAATCCCAAATCTTAAGTCTCCATGAGCTAATTTGTGTTTCTAATGCATACAGATATTTTGTTGGAAATCGCCAATTTTTTTTACTTTTATGGGATTTAGTATGGGGAAAATCACCTTCCCCAAAGGGGGACCCTTATCAGTTTTTCAAAATTTGATAAAAATGGAATATTCAAAAATTGATAAGGGTCCCCCCTTGGGTGAGGTGATTTTCCCCATACTAAATCCCATAAAAGTAAAGAAATTTGGCGATTTCCAACAAAATATCTGCATGCATTAGAAACACAAAT
>VYYJ01005735.1:0-10589 GCA_021029165.1 Cyphoderus albinus
ATTTTGATTACAAAGATTCACTTTATTTGCAAATGTGCCCGTGTCTTTGAAGTGTAATAAAACATTTTAATTTAATTGTACTACTAATGTATTACCTTCTAAAATGAGTTTTGCTCTATTTTTGAAACGACCCCATTTTTCATTTTTAAAGTGCCGTTGGTGACTTTGCCCGTTCCCTAAAATGCTCTTTTTATATACTAACGTATTCGTAACTGTGCCGCTGTGTGTAGTTAGTTTTGTGTGATAACATTTTTGACCTTTTTTAATAAAATAGTTTTCTAGAAAAATTACATTTTAAGAAAGATGCAAATTTGATAACTCACCTTGAAAATATATTTTTGTGCTCTATTCACTCGCATTCTCAAACCTCAACCAAAAAAATTGCAAAAACTTCAAAGTGCCGATGACTACACCCGTGGCTATATGCCGAGCAGAGCAATGGTTAAGTACGACGGGAACGTGTTTTGGCCACCACCCACAAAGTTCCGGTCAACATGTGCCGTTGACGTCACGTATTTTCCGTTTGACGATCAAACCTGCAAATTGAAACTGGGATCGTGGACTTACAACGGATATCAGGTAATTTAGGTTTATATCATGCACAAACATCCGTTTTTATCGAATAATTCAGTGTAGATTGTAGATAGAAATGGAAGCCGATTTTCTTCACACGGTATTTATCAAAGTCAAACACCTGCAGTTTTTTATCACCTTGATCTATAAATAAAATGGTTCATTAAAACTCGTTTTTACTGCGTAGAATGATGGGGTCACCGGGTACGCGTTTGTTTTTCACATCGTTTCTATTTTTGACTTTGGAATTTGCCGGTGAATAGCAAAAGACAGGCAGCACGAATACTTTGCCAAATCGACTTAATTTAGTTAAGGGAAATATTTAAAAAATGCTTTCACTGTCAGTCAGCTCAGTCATTTAATTTTCATTTGTTCGTTTATTGGAGCGTGTATGTAGGACTTTTCTTTTTTTGGTCTAACTCGACTATTTGCTTTCGTTTTCCACTTCATTTGCCCTTTTTGCTCAACTGCCTGTATTTTCTTCTGAAAACGCCGGACAAAAATATCCCATGTACTACTATTAGCTTACATTGTCCATGTTCCGTAAATTCGTGTTCTTGGAGGATGCTTGGAGGTCTGGATATTCGTGACAAAATGATTAGCTTTTTTTCAGCTTGTGTCCAGAATTTTTATGGTGATCCCCCTCTGATGACTTTTGCCCTTTTTCTACATGTTCAGCTTGTTTTGTCCAGTCATAACTAAGATAACTGGGAATTTTTTGTTCTTTAGAGAACTTTCTTGTCCCTTTGTCCGTTTCTGGGAATGTGACATTTTCCCAGCGTATTTTTCTAAAAGAAAGTGAGTTAAGCATGTATTTAATATAAGTAAATCATTAATCCGCTGGAGAAATCCGGAAACTTACTTAAATAGATATATAGTAAAGAAGACAGATAGATGAGGTCCGGAATAGAAAATGTCCGACCAAAAAAGAAAAGAAAGTGCCCGGTGAAAGCACATGCCATTTACTGACTTTACTTGACTCGGCTTGAGCCATCCTATAATAGATTAATCTTCCGAGTAAGATGATAATGTTAGATAACGATGACTGCGGACTTTTTTGGCTTATGACAAAATGAAGAAAAAAATAATGGAGAAATTTTCTCCGGATCATAGGATGTTGATGATGACAGCATTTCATATTTTTTGTTCTGTCTGATTAATCCCTTCTTCATCTTCGGGTTCATTTTCCACTTTCACTCTTGAATGGGTGAAAGTCTGGGGAAAATGTGTTATCTTGTCGTTACCCACCATTTTCCGTTACTTTTCCTTTCACTCTGATCTGTCTTCTTACCTCCTCTCTAGTAGTAAGGGAATGTCCCTGCCTGCACTCAAAAGACGTCTAATCTAATGAATGAATGACTGGAGAAAAGAAGATTTTTTAACTTTCATCCACTTTTTTATCTTAAAGACGTCAGAAATCCACCTCCAGCGAAAATGGGACTGGATACTTAAAATGACTTTCTGCTTAGGAAGCTCATAATTCAAAGCTCATGATGAAATTTTTACCTGGAGAAAATCAAATTATCATTTTCTGTGTTGTTCTGTATTATACGTATGTACCGCTGGGAAAATTCGATTTATAATTTTTTCAGACGCTCCAAATAAAAAATAAATCTTTTTGAAATTGGGAATCTAGGTGGATGTGACAAACCGTACTGCGGAAATTGACCTGGACAATTATGTGAAGAACGGGGAATGGGATCTTCTCCGGGCGGACATAAAAAGAAACGTAGTCGTATACCCTTGCTGTCCAGAGCCTTTCCCAGATGTTACCATTACGATCGTTATAAGACGCAAGACTTTGTAAGTGTTTCAGTTGTAGTTAGGTATAAGTTAACGTGACATGTTATATTCATACACACAATACGTTATGCAAACACACGCAGCAGCAGAATTAAATATTAATTGGTGACTGGAACGTAAAAAAGGTGAAATCGGTGAAGTGAACACCTGGAGAAAGCATCTTTTGACACTGGAGAGCGCCAGCTAATAAAAGCAGGAAAATAATAAAAAAGAAAAAGCTTTTTTCTTGTCTGAAATATTTAATACTTTGAGATTGAGAAATGACGGAGAAAAGAAAAGGAACCTATGCAACAAAGGAAAAATATTGATTTCTCATCGGGACCATTCAGAATGAATGTTATGCACAGTAGGGTAGCTTTAGAGACGATCATTATAAAAATCCATGGGGCTGTCCAAACGTGATATGCAGATACCAAAATTCTCCCTCCGTTTGAGGCATTTTTGAATAAATAAATCAAATGAAATACATATTGTGTGAACGGTCCCTCTCCATTCTTTTTCATTTTGAATGAAGAAACACTCTATCCAATTCTTATCCAATCTTTTGTGTTTGTTTGTCTACAATGTTTTTTTGTATCTAGATACTACATTTACAACATCGTTCTTCCCTGCATGATGCTCTCAGCGTTGACTCTGCTCGTGTTCTGCCTGCCTCCTGACAGCGGTGAGAAAATCGCTCTTGGCATCACCGTCCTCTTGGCCTTCTCCGTATTCATGCTGGCCATTAGCGAGTAAGTGGAAGAAAAGTAGAAAAAGAAAGAAAAAAGTCAAGTGAAAGTGAAGAGCCTCCACATCACATTCTTTTTTCTTTTCTTCTCTAAAAATATCCTTTTTCTCCTTTCTTGTTAAACTTCCTGTTGAAAAAATAAATAAATGGGATGATACATTGCACGAGCGAATGTGGGATAGACCGGAAAAAATAGGATTCCCATTATTCAATTTGTTGCATTTTATAGGTCACTCGTGTTTTTTCGATATTTTTGTATTATAAAATAAAAATTTATTTTAGTGGGATGGATTTATTTTTTGTTTTTGATAATCAACAGACAAACGGGATAATGATGGACAACAAAGGATTATTTTTATTTTTAGCTGTTAGAGGATTATCAACTAAAATAACACTTAATGTTAGTTGAGCCGCGTGGGCGTTAACCTTTTGTTGAAGTGTTGCGTGTGCAGATTCTACATTATTTCAGGCCATTTTATATTCCACTTTCCCTTTCATTTCGTTTCATTTTCCTTTCATCTGGTTTGATCTTTCTGTTCTGTAGAAAAGAAATATTTCATATTATTATGAATTATGATATAATATAATTTTATTATTTGATTCCACAAACTTTTTACCTTGGAATATCTACATTATTATTAATTATCGCGAATGAAAAGGGAAGGGATTTTGTACAAAGTAAAAGTTGCAAACTTTTGTTTCCTCTAATGATTTTGATGATTCTGATCAAAAAGCGTGTTTTTTATTGATATCAAATAGAAGGGGTTTATTTTTATCAATGGTGTCTGACTTCGTTCCGCTATAAATACATATTTTTTATTTGGATAAGAAGATAAAAGCAGGTGAATCATATAACACACGTCAAGTCAATTCGCAATTCATTACAAACTTTTTTTCTTCCTAAGGGCTTTGCCAGAAACGTCGGAGTCGATACCGCTCATTGGTAAGTTTCACAAATCAGTAATCCCCTCATTAATCTTTTGGAAATGCCTTTTCCTTACAAATTGAACGATCTGGATCAAAATTGTAGTACAACGCCAACGCCGAGTGTAAAATTTCAATCGTATGAAATGATATGACTTAATGGAGATTCCATATTTACATATACCAACTGGAGCAGAGCAATGTCGTGACATGTAACGTGGCGAACTATTCAAGTTCGAGCAAATTCATTTTTGCAGGTTGTTGAGTACAAGTAAATTGCAACTCATTGACTCGAGTGATTAATTAATTAATAATTGTTACAATTGCTGGAACAATAACCCAAACAAAAGATAACCTTACTACGGAATGAAATATTAAACAAGGGACAGAGCACTTGAACAAGTCAAGTTGACTTTGACTTCACTTCTTGACGACACATCGACACGTGATTTTTTCAAGTTGGCATATTCACAAACACACTTTTAAAAACAAACACTTTCCTAATGAAATAAATGAAACAAATTCAAGTGTGTGTAGGAAGGGAGGAATTAAATTTAGTGCTTTGCTACAAGTTTGAGTATTAATTTACAAGTTGAAGTAGGTATTTAACGTTTTGAACAAGTTTCTCCTTTGTACTTGTTGACTATGGTACATAAATGAAATGAAGAGTAAATAAATAAACAGAATGTGTATTAATGTGAGCGAGAAGCGAAAGATGTGATGTGTGTAATGTGTGCATGGACAGGAACAGAATAATGAGATTGGATTGAGTAACTAAAATATAATTTGCATGCATTATAGACACATGCTCTAGCAGAATTGATGAGTTCCTTTTGAAAGAAGAAAAAAAATGCTTTTGTCTACTTCTCTTGAACACGCTTTCAGCGTGTGGCTATAGATAGGCAAAGGCCTTGAAAGAGTGGAAGTGAAAGTGGTGAAAGACCTTGCTTGGTTTTGGAAGGGGAGCGAAAGCAGATTTGAAAATGAGTTGGAAAAGTTAAATTAAGCAGTTTTCGGTAACATTATATTCCGACTGTAATAAAATAGGAAAATTGAGAGCCGCTGAATTACTAAATATTTAACGTTGCTTTGCATTGAAAATGCAACGCCAATGGCAAAATATCAAAATGACTGGCGACGTCGCACCAGTCACCAGATGGCTTTAGATTTTAGCCTTGGGTATTCAAAAAAGAAGGAAACAAAAGCGATGAAAATAAAAGGAAAGCGAGCATTTAAAAGGAATAAAGAGCGCTTGTCGCAGTCGCGTGGGCTTAAAAAGGATAAGGAAGATGAGATGAGGGTAAGAATTGAAAGTGAAGGAAAAACGAGTTGAATGGGGTGGAGGCGACTTTTTCATTTTTTAATGAGTTCTTTTTGTTCTGTTTCCTATTATTGTGTAAACAAGAAGTTACATCAAATTTTCCTTCGCCACTACTTTTAAACTCGTCTTTTTGCCCAACTTTACATTTTATTCGAGTAAGGTTGCATGCAGAGTGTATTATGTATACTATCAACGTTAAACGACACACGTACACGTTTTATTACAATGTCTTTGAATGAGACGGGAAAAAGTTTTCTGGAATTTGTCTCAAAAGGCTTGCTTTAAGGTACAAGAAGCAATAGTGTTAGCAGGTCAACAATCTCCAAAAGTACTCGTCAGTGGATGCAGCTTATGAATACACATGTTTATGCATTATGCAGGAAATGGAAAATTTGCAAAGAAAAAGTCTGATGTAAGGGAAATATGAAAATTTTGAAAGGGAATTTTTTAATAAAAAAGTATTGGACATATGGACACCCTTTATAATTTGGAATATTTTATAGTTATTACGTGATGGTATGTGATATGTTTATTTGCCTTTTTGCAGGAATCTACTTAACGGCCGTGATGGCAATAACGTCCATTTCCGTTATTGTCACGGTGGTTGTTCTCAACCTGCATTATTTAGGACCCCGGGTTCGCCCTGTGCCAGCCTGGCTCAAGTAAGTTGTCGTAAAGTCGTAAAAAATTAAATCCAATTCTTTGACAAAAAAAAAAATTTAATGTATGCTACATGCTCACAGCTACTATAAAGTACAAAGCATCGTATTTCTCCGAAGCATTTGATTTCTAAAAATAAATAAGCAGAAATAAAAAATGTAAGGAGATTTCGGCAAATGTGGGTAAATGTAAATGGCGAAACCAAAAATAGCTGGAAAACTCACGCTGCACAGGAGGAATCTGCATGATAAAAATGTCAATATTCATTTTACTTTTCGTGCTGTCTGACAAAACGTCACTTTGACCTGGTTTGCGTTTTGTGTACACACTGGAATTTTGCAAATTCAATTTTCCCTTCATTTCAGTCACCGTCACATTCGCAACTCTAGGTAAATCGGAATCTGGCTCGTGATATTGTATGATATGATCACAATCACGATCATGATAAAAAATAACATAACATGCATGAACACGACATCATTTATTTGACTACCTTATTTAACCATAAATCCTGAAAATTCAAAATCCACACAACACAAAAGGCTAACACAACGCACGTAGGGATTTCGTAGTTGAGTTTAGTCTCGCGTAAGTAAATCATGTCATGGATGAAGCTGAGCTGAGCTTAGCTGATCTTGTGTAGGGAACACCAATTTGCAAAATGTTATCTGTGTTATTTCAATCTCATCTCATCTTGTCTCATGTCCTCTGTCACTTTGTCGTTGTCCGTGGGAAAAAAAGGACAGCGTAGTTTCCAAAGTGGCAATAATCCATTGGGAAGTTAAGTGGAAATTGAGTGAAAGCAAAGAGGATTTGCATATTTTTTAAGGGATTTTTAGCTGAGGTTAACAACTAACAAGATTTGCATGCATGGCATCAACGTGACCAATCTGGGTTATATAACATGAAAATGGCTGATTTAGGCTCTCGCTTCATTTTTAGTTTGCTAATGGACACAGAGACGTGCACACATGCCTATGAATACAATTTATTTAGGAATATTTTCCATGTCTTGCGATACCCCAAAAGGATTTTAATGAAGTTGTTCAGATCATATCTACATACATAGTTGCTACAGAATTATTAGAGGATTAATCAAAGAGAGACCAAAAGAGTCCACGGTTCACTTCACTTATTTAGTGAGGCTCGTTCGCTCACTCTAATTCCAGTTTCAAATCATTTTCAACCATGAAGGACGAGAGAAAAGGAAGGAAGAAGAGACGCGACAGGACAACGACAAAATAATGATGAGCCATCACACACATCTTCCTGGGCAAAGTCAATCAATATTAGAATAAATGGGGGAAACTTGGCTTTCCAAGTAAAAGTTTGGCCGAACTGACTCAAACCTGTCGAGTCGAGTTGATTTTCAGAGGTTTCGGTCTTGTTTGAATTTAGAGACCACACACGACGCTTACATGGTACATACAGTGTGCTCCAAAATTAAATATCATAATGAAGCATAAAAAATGTTTGATATGTATTTTTCTAAGTGCAAGCAAAAGAACGATTTTTATTTGATTCTAATTCGAAATTCTTCGGGGTGGTGAATCAAAGAAAGAAAAGGTTGCATTGTTTTTAGTGTTTGTCTTTCCTTTTCCAAGCGAAATAAAAATGTTTCAATTAGGGATCTTGAATCTGTTCAGTTTTTTATTTATTGATACAATACTAAACAAAAGAGGATTTTCTGAGGTAAAAGACAAATGGGACGGAAATGATGGCGATGGTGATGAGAGAGATGCTAAATAATGATGTTGTCGTTTCGTGTGAAGCAACCGGAAAATCTTTTGGCACGCATTGCTTTCAGTCAGTTTAGTTGAGTTCATTTCGCTCGGCATTTTCGTCCAAAGCTTGTTTTTAGTCGTATATAATAATATTCAATTTCATCCAGGTTCAGTTTGAGTTTGACGAGATGGAACAAGAGAAAAGGGAATATAAAATGAAAATGAAAGCGAAAGACTCAGACAATCCCAGATCCTTTACTTTCCTTCTCACTTTGCTTTGTGTGTGGTCCTGTCCTCTTTTTCTGATGAACATGGGGATACATTTGCTTTGCTTCGCTTTCATATTGATACATGCTCTCTGGTTCTGGTAGCGCGACCATGAATGAGTGGGTAGAATTGAATGAGCGAAATAAAACCAGGAAAATGGAATTAGCCAGAATGTTTCTCCATTGAAGGGAAAGAGAATCCACGACAAAAGTAAATAGAATAATAAAAGTGTAATAATCCGGCGGACACAAAAGACAAAAGTGATATCTAGTAGCCTGTTGTTGTAGATTCGGGGCGGTGCGAAAAGCAATGCAAAATTACAAAAGGCTCTTTTGTTTCTGCTTGTTTTATATCTACATAGACAGGCTATGGATAAGGTAGATATGATTTTGATGATAATAATAATCATGAGAAACTTGATCATGTTTCAGGGACACAATAATAACATTTTCTGGGTAATGTTTACAAATTGAAAGAAAATTTCTTTGGTGAAAATCCGGCTCTGACAAATCTTCTTTGGAAAGAGATTTGTTCTTTAACTGTTAAAGTTTAACAGGAACTTTATTGTTTGTATGCATACTGAAAATCCTTGAATTTCATTTTGACTTAAATGGAAATGCGCTTTCCATGAACATTTAAGACGAAGGACAGGACAAGAAAGAAAATCATTAGCAATTAATTTAATTAATTAGAAGTAAGTAGTAAGCAAACAAGGCAATCGTAACTTAATCTTCCCAATCTAAACTTTAATTATCCTGGAGTTTGAGTTTACATCTTGAGGTTTATTTAAAAGAAAACCAAGGACAAAATTCAAGTCTAAACTTAAACAAAAATCACAAACGCAGACAATTACAAACACGCCCAACAAAATAATTTTCTCCGCCCACCCCCTAATTATGGTACAAGGGCGTATAGTTTTATATGCAAATGAGTTTTCAATATATTTTTTGTTCCAGGTGCCTTTTGCCCGAAGACGACGCTAACTTCATTCGCCAGAAAAGCATGCTCATCCCCGCGACCCACCGTCAGCCGCGCAGCGGAAGCCTGAAGCGCGGACACGTCTACATAGCCGCAAATCAGCATCAGTCTCAGTCCTCTGACATCGCCGATAGACGACACCAGCTCCAACGTGCCTATTTAACAGACGGTGACCACGACCCTGACCATGACGCCACCACGACCACCATCAACGGAGAAGACGTTCTCGTCAATGAATGCTCATCCACTGAGTCCGTGAGCAATCCCCAGGTGAGGCGCCCACCTCCGGCCTATGATGAGGCTTGTGACGAAAAGGAAGGTCACTTCCGGCGGAGACGTCATCATAATCAAAACCAAGCATCAACCTCAACTCACAGTCACAGTCACAACAACGCCTTGTCTGGCTGCCCAGTACCACCCCCAGCGACAACCCTCGCGGCGGCCGCTATCGCCGCGGCTGCGGCTAAGCGTGGAGGTGGAGGTGGTACTGGCTCCATTTCCGGTCCAGGTGGACCAGGTGCTGACAAGGATAATCCCTCCCTGTCAATGTGCGAGGACCTAGTGAACGCCGTCAGGTACCTGATGAATATCCAGGAGCAGGTGGAAAGCCAAAACGTTCTGGTAGCGGAGTGGCGTCTGGTGGCGCAGGCCGTCGACAGAATACTCTTCTGGATCTTTGCAGTGATGACCATCGTCTCCAGCACCGTGCTGCTTCTCATCTTGCCCCTTTACAAACGAAGCACGTACTATGGACCGGAAGAGGAAGGAGACGCTTATTCTTCGTATGGAAGTGGTTCAGGGCTTCCGGAGGAATTTAATGACACAGCGACAGATGGGATTGGCGCGACGGAGGACTTGCCCTCGGAAGTTCAATGAAAATTGGTCATTGTGGCTATTAAAGTGCTCCTGGTGGCGGCCGTTTTTATTGTGTCAATCTACTAAAAATTAGTTATCGACTAAAATTAATTTAGACTTTTCATCGAATTAAAATTATTATGCGTATGTTAAGTTCACTTGTGGAACAACTAAAATGTCAGTTGAAACCGAAAGATGGATGAAAAATGGTAGACAGATTTGTTATTGTTACAATTCATGAGTTTTGAGGCTAATATCAAAAGATATTTAATTTTAAAAACTGAATTTAAGTGAAGCAATCATCAATTGATTAAATATTGATTGAATACCTAATTAATTTATTAATTACGAAGAATAGTGACTTCTAGGTAAGTTTTAGAGAACACAAAATTAAGAAAATACTTCAATAAATATTATATTACGAAAAAAATATTTGTAATTGCATAATAATAATTAAAAAGTGATTATATGACGAGGTGCTATTCAAAATCAATCAAAATGAAATATTATCTATGAAAAATAAATACTCTATCAAATAAAATATTAAAACAAACAAAAAATGATCGATTTTCCATCTTCCATATTCCCTCTGATTTATTTTTCGCACATAAACATATTTAGTATTAAATTACATTAATGATTCTTTCCTAAAATAATGATTGGCAAAATGAATACATTACATAGTATATACCTAAACCTTTTTATAGATTTTAGAGAAATCTTACAGAATCCGTTTTTCATCAGTCCATTTAATTTC
>VYYJ01005736.1:0-10587 GCA_021029165.1 Cyphoderus albinus
AGTCCAGATTGTTATGTGATGGAGAATTGGCAAATATTTCGATCGACTTTCCGGTGCACTCTGGACCATCAAATAGTCTGGCGCAGGCTCCATGTGTGTTGATGGAGGATGCTTGATTTATAAACGTAGTTGGTAGGTTGGTACATTTTGAAATGTCAACTTTCTCTTCTGTACTTTGAGCAGACAATTAATCAATTTAGTTTTCAAGTTAAAACTCTAAACAATTAAGATAAAGTGTTTCTAAAATGAGTTTACCTTTATGGCCACATTGACCCTTGTCCGAGTACAACGTAATTTCATGCGCTATTCCAAATTGAGAATGTAAGAATAGCAAACAGTAAGATTTTAATAAAATACCATTTACACTGATTTTAAACACCATTTCTAACTATAAGGTCTACTATAAAGGTGCGATTTGAATTTAGTCCTTGGAAGAGTGAACAATTTCTTTAATCTACGATAACTGTTTGTGTGTTGAGTTCATCTTAACGTAACTCGATGCATTTAAACTTTACAATACCACAAACCACATACTTTAAAAAATTTATTTTGTCTACTTAAAAAATAATTTATACCACAAAATACTGGACGGCGTTGAGATAAATACAAAATATATTATTAAGCGATATTATTTTTGAAGCTGGAGTTGAAACAACAATAGCAAATAAGAAGTGAATTTTTTTTCGGCGATGGTGACGTGACACTGCATCTTTCAGAACAAGGAGAATGGATGAAATGAAATGGAGATAAACGCATACAAAAGTGTAAAACAAATAATTTGACCAGTTGTGTCAAATTAATCAGCATTTTTAATATACAATGTTATATTTTTATCCATAAAAAGCATAAAGCATGTCTGCATTATCCGCATCCACGATACTCTTATAGGTATGTTTATAAGTACAAATAATACGTGTTAAACCCATTTAGCTGCAAAACACGATTTAAAAAGATAAGAGATTATAAACTGGGTTTGACCTATTTATATTTTTAAAAACGGCAATCGGATAAAACAAAAATGAAGGCAAAGCAAAGCAAGATGATTTTTTTTAAATATACAAAAATAAATAACGTGACGTAATAAATTTTATGCATATAGCAAAGCACTGTACCTTTAGAAAATTACAAATACAACTGCTTGTTTGAAAATAAGTTATTTTTCTATTGAGAAGTCTTTCATTAGCTGGCAGCAGGCTAGTTCAGACAGTTCGTTTTTCAGCTCTGGGTTTGCTTCGGAAGCTCGAGCCGATGGTACATTCTCCCAATAGACATAACTGAATTTCTTGCTGCTCGCACCAACCGACCTGCCACAACATAGATACCTACCTACATTTTGTAGCTAGATATGTAAAAGCTGTGTGAAGTTCGACTCTGAAGAAGCTTTTACCATTTACCGGTACAGGGATATACAGGTTCCTTTTTTACATCAGCGAGTCATGAAAGTTGAAATAGTGTTACATTGACGAGTTACTTGTTTTATATGTAAAATTTGCACAAGAAATTTATTTTTAAGCCGGCTCTTGTTTTTTATTTTATAAAGATTTAAATTATAAGCATTGCATTGCTTCAAAAATAATATTTAGCACATTATCACACTGCAGGTTTTAAGGCAGACTCAGACAAATCCCCACTAAATACAATGGGCAACAGATGAACTGTTCCAACGAGATGAATTAATTACAAAATTATGCAACTCTAGTTTATTTTATTTTATTGAAAGTTTAATCAATATTTATTTATTGAGAATATAAACAACTTTTTTTTCTTTCGCAAATTCATTGTTGATTACTACTACGTATTCTTCATTTATGCCGTTGCTTTGCTTTCTTCCAATTCCTCACGAAGAGAACCATGAAGATCCCGAAGTTCCTGGAGAATGTCTGGAAATGTAGGTCTGCTTCTTGGATCGTCATTCCAACATTGGAGCATAAGATTAAAACTGAAAAAATCATAAATGAAGTCAAAAAATTTGAATTTTCATAAGTTGTAGAGAAATTTGATTTTATTATTTATATACCATTCTGAAATGGTGAACTTCGGCTTCGGCAACCTGTAGCCATCCTCAAGGTTCCTTACAAAATTTTCACTCCAGGAAACGCCTGCGTAAGGCACCTCACCCAGTGTAAAAATCTCCCAGCACACAATGCCATAACTCCAAATGTCGGATTCCGTAGAAAATTGTAAATTCTTGAGGGATTCTAAAGCCGCCCAACGCCAAGGGACAGGATCCTTTAATTAAAATTAATTAACAGCATAGTAATAAACGTTAAATAATAATGAATTTTTATACAACTTTATTATATTGGTAAATTACACTGGGCTTTTTGACGTATTGTGTGTAATAGTAGAGCTTTTTAGATAATCCAAAATCCGAAATTTTTGCAGAAAACTTTTTGTCCAGAAGAATATTTCGCGTGGCTAAATCTGCGTGAATAATTTTCTTCGAAGACAGATACGTCATCGCATTGGCAATTTCAATGCACCATTGAAGAAGTTGAAAAAAGTCGTAGGATGAATCAACTCCAAACGAAGTATTTTCATAAGCATTCATTTCCACTCTGCATAATTAAAATATGTTATTGAAATGAATTATTACGTAATAAATAATACACTAAAATAACCATTTAAAAAAATGCTAACTCTTTTGTTCTCAGTTCCACATAATTTGGAACAAACGTTTCCTCAACCCTCGAAAACCGAATTTTCCCCTTTTCCACAATGCTTTTAAATTTTTCACGATTTTTCTTTAAGAATGACTCTAACGATCCTTCCGAACAAAACTCAACTAGGAGATAAATTTCACCTGAAATAAAGGGTAAATTTAATAATTAAATTTTAATGAACGAATGAATTTTTTTAACCCAATAGAGTTAGTTTCATAATTTATAAAAGTAATTTCTTCTACCTTCGCGCAAATTCTCTGTGCAACATCCAACCATTCTGACCACATTTTCTTGCGCTCCTACGTACATCATTACTTTCACCTCTTTGAGCAACGACCTTAAAGTTTTCACATCGGCATTTGTTTTCAGAGTTTTTACAGCAACCTTTAATTTGTTATCTTCTAGATGCGTAGCTGGAAAGTTGTCACTTCCTGTGGCACCCGTTAAAAAACCTTTGTAAACAACACCAAATTCTCCGGCACCAAGGGGCGCTTTGATATCTTAAAGAAAATGAAAAATACATTTTTAATTGACTGTATCAATTTTGTAGTAACAATTTGAATCAAAAACTTACCAAACTGAATTCGCGACCGAGGAATCTCGTATGCTTCATTGTACGGTTTGTACTGTGCTGCAGTTTCACCGTCCAGGCTGACGTCATTATCATAGTTAAGTTCGTAGTCTGGATCGGAATTTCCCCCGATTCCAAGTAAAAACTCTTGAATTTCTTTTTCAGAAATTCTTGCTTGGAGCACACTCCAAGGATATTTTTTCCTCAAAATTACAAAGAAAACGATAAACGCAACGACCACAACCAATACAATCGCTGCACCCATAACTGAGGCGATTATAATAATAGTTGATACTGAACTTTGATTTGATTTGTTAGCTGATTTTCCTTGAGAATTTGAGTTTGTTTGGCTGCGGTTAGAATTGTCGCCTGGTAATGGGAAATTGTTCTTGTTATTTCCATTTGTTGCTGGTATTGAGTCTCTGTTTGGATTGGAATTCGTACAAAGTCGTAGTGACCTTGTAACTTGACTAAAATGGTCATTTGAAAGATCTCCGTTCGACGCTGTGATATTCAAGTTCTTTCCCTGACAATTTCTCCGGTCGTACAAACTAACACAGGTGTCAAAAAATGTTCGAATGGACACAGCGACGCCCTCCCACTCCTTTCCAACGTTGACACAATCTTCCACCAGAAATCGTTTCAGATTGCCCCTGAAATTGCGTGACTCAAAGAGAATCACATCTGACTCGTTTTGCGAAGTAATGTATGAGCTGGTTGTGGCCACACTTGTTAAATTTTTGTTGCATTTATAACCACAAGGACTGACCGCCTTAAATTCCGTTAGTCCCCATCTTCGCAAATTATTATAGAACGCGGTAGGAGTTCCAGGTCGTAATTCTATGTGTTCAATATTTTCACCATTGTGATGACATTCGGTATTAATGTAGAGATCAAAGCATTGCTCAAATGTGTGTACGGATACAACTTTTTGACGAAATCCTATAGGAATGATGGTGCAACCTCCAACTTTTAAATCAGCATACGAACCCTTTTGATCAGTATCGCTGAAGATTTCCAAATCGAGAGACTCTCCATCTTGTAAAGGCGCTCCAATCACTTCAGCGTCGCATGAATCGCGGCAAGGGCCTGCGGACTTGGTCCTGTCATTAAAATCCCACGAAACGAGACTGTAATGTGACGGTGAATTGAGGAATACTTCGATCGAGTTTCCGGTGCAGTCTGGACCATCAAAAAGTCGGGCGCATTCTCCATTGGTGTTGACGGAAGATGCTTGATCTAAAAACGTAGTTGGTAGGTTGGAACATTTTGAAATGTCAACTTTCTCTTCGGTACCTTGATCAGATAATTAATTATATTCAATTTTCAGTCGTTCAAATGAAATCAGCTACATTCCAACTTAAAATTCTAACCACGATAAGAGGTTTCTAGAATGATTTTACCTTTATGGCGAGTGTCTGAGTACAACTTGATTACTTGTGCTATTGTAAACTGAGAGTTTAAAATCAGCATCAGCGAACAGTAAGATTTTATTAAAATACCCTTTACACTAATTTTGCGAAATAACATTTTAAAATATGGTAAATGCTGCAAAGCAACAATTTGGATTTAGCACTTGGAAGGCTGAACATTTTCTTCAATCTAGAATAATCGTTTGAGTTTGAGTTTCTCTTAACGCCATTCCATTCAATGATTATCATTCATTTAAACATGACCAAACCACAAACCACATTTGATAAAAATAAATTATGTCAACTCAAAAAATAATCCATACCACAAAATACTGTACAGTATTTAGTAGGTAAGATATCTTAAGTATTTATAAGCTTCATTTCCTGATGTTAAATTCAAGGAAACCCGCAAATTATAAATAAACTATCTAATTAATTTATAAACATTAAAATAAGTATGAACTGCGACTTTCTATACACACAAATTTATAAATATTACTTCTAAGATAATTATATAACATAATTAAAAATCTGTACATTATTATATTTTTATACAAAAATAAATCACTTAATAAATTTTACATTGACCAGTGTACTTTTACCAGTACAAATAATACATTGGTTAGAAAATTAATATTATTTTTTATGTGTCCTTGATACAAAAATGGAGGAAAACCAGCTTTTGGTAAAATAAGTTGAAGCTCGAATTGAACGGAAAAACGTTTTTTGATGATGATGACCGCCGCATCTTTGCAGAGCAAGGATAATGGATAAAATGAAATGGAGATAAACTGCAACTAAGTAATTCATTTGACAAACTGTGTGGGGCAGCAGGATTTTATTTTGATGTTAGAGTTTACTATTTTATATTTTCATCCATAAAATCATTCGTCGTTATGACCCGCATCCACAATACTTCTGTAGGTCCGTCATTTTGTGCGCAAAACATGAAATTAACATCAGACGAGTTAAACTGCGACCTTGTGGATATTTAATGTTTTTTTTACTAAAAGTCAAGTACGAGTTCATCTAAATAAATATGATTGATTTAATTTAGAACTGTATAACATTTCTGTTTCAATAAACAAGTTTATTATCATTGAACTTAACCAAAGTAGACATTATTCATTCATTCCATCGCGTATCATGAATAGTTTATTATTTATATGTATGCTATGAAATGATCGCGATCATCTTGTCTAGGGTTACTCTCAATTAGACATTGACTGAAATAATTTTTATTTGGCGGTTTTTAATACTTAGTATTCCAATTAGATTTATATTTATGAGGTCGTGGATAATATTAATAAAATCATACCTTTATTTGAACGTTGTCTGCCGATTATTCATTATGACTAATTATTTAATCTCATATCAAGACAATTTAATTTCAACCAAGCTCAAAATAAACTATATTTTTATGTATTATTATTGTTGTATATTTTTAATCACTTTTGACTTTTATTGAGCGAATCAAATAGCACAACTCTTTGGACAAAAGTTACTTTTTATAGATAACTACGTTGTATATTGCTTAATATATTTAAATTCGAGGTTTATCACTTTTTTTCAAAGTAGTGATTTTCGTATTAGAGTTTTATACTACATCTCGGTTTCCACAAAGAAATCTAATGTCAAATTTGTTTTCAAAATTTTCTAAATTATCACTTCATGTGGCATCCGTTAAATAATCCTTTGTAAACAACATCAAATTTCCCGGTACCAAGTGGCGATTTCATATCTTAAAGAAGACAAAATGAAAAAAAAACCTTTAATAGACTATATATTTTATTGACGCATTTTATTGTATTCATTTATATAAAAATAACTTGCCAAATTTAGTTAGTGACCGAGGGATGTTGATTGTAAGGTTCGTTTTGTGTTGCAAATCCACCGCCCAAGTTGACGTCATTACGATAATTGAGTTCGTGGTCTGGATCGGAGTGCTCCCCTGTTCCCAGTAAAACCTCTTGAATTTCTCTTTTAGAAATCCTCGCTTGGAGAAACCTCCATAAATATTTTTTCCCCAGAATTGCCAAGAAAACGAAGACCGCAATGACCACAACCACTAAAATCGCTGCACTCACAACTATGATGATGATTGATACTGAACAATGATTTGAGTTGATAGCTGATTCTTCTGCAGGGTTTGAGTTGATTTTCTTGGCGTTTGGTAATGGCAAATTCTTACTATCATTATTAAAATGATTTCCACTCGTTTCAAGTACTGAATCTCTCTTCCGATTGGAATTCGTACAGAGTCGTAGTGACCTTGTAACTTGACTAAAATGATCATTTGAAAGATCTCCGTTTGACGCCGTGATATTTAAGCTCTTGCCTTCACAATTTCTACGGTCGTACAAACTAACACAGGTGTCAAAAAAGGTTCGAATGGAAACAGCGACACCCTCCCATTCGTTCCCAGCGTTGACACACTCTTTCACAAGGAATCGTTTTAAATTGCCCCTGAAATTGCGTGACTCAAAGAGAATCACATCTGACTCGTTTTGCGAAGTAATGTATGAGCTCGTTGTGGCCACACTTGTTGAATTTTTGTTACATTTATATCCACAAGGACTGACCGCCTTAAATTTCGTTAATCCCCATCTTTGTAAATTATTGTAGAACGCAGTAGGTACTCCAGGTCGCAATTCGATGTGTTCGATATTTTCACCGTGATGGAGACATTCGATATTATTATAGAGATTAAAGCATCGCCCAAATGTAATTACGGATACAACTCTCTGACGAAATGCTATTGGAATTATGCTGCAACCTCCAACCTTTAAGTGGGCGTACAAACCCTTTTGATCCGTATCACTGAATATTTCCAAATCGAGAGACTCTCCGTCTTTCAAAGGCGCTCCAGTGACCTCCGCGTCGCATGAGTCGCGACAAGGACCTGCGGACTTGGTCATGTCATTAAAATTCCACGGGACGAGACTGTAATGTGACGGTGAATTGAGGAATACTTCGATCGAGTTTCCGGTGCAATTTGGGCCATCAAATAGTCTGGCACAGGCTTTATGTGTGTTGATGGAAGAGACCTGATCTAAAATCGTTGTTGGTAGGTTGGAACATCTTGAAATGTCAACTTTCTCTTCGGTACCTTAATCACATAATTTTAATCAAGTCAGTTATATTTCTCAATCAAATCAATTACATTTCCAGTTTAAATTCTAAACAAGGAGTTTTTAGAATGATTTTTACCTCTCTGATCAATGTCTGAATACAAGTTGATAACGTGTGCTGTTGTAAACTGAGAGTGAAATATCAATATCAGCACACAACAAGATTTTATTAAAATGCCATTTACAGCAATTTTAAACACCATTTTAACTATAATATCTATTACAAACAACTATTCGAATTTAACACTTTGAAGACTGTACATACAGTTACATACCTCAAGCTACGATAATTGTTTGTGTTTGAGTTTCTCTTAACGCCAAATTTCATTCATTTAAACTTTATGAAACCACAAACCACATTTGACACAGATAAATTATGTTAACTCAAAAATTATTTCATACCACAAAAAAACTGTACGGTAAGATATCTTAAGCATTTATAAGCTTCATTTCCTGGTTTTAAAATTCAAAGAAAATCGAAAAATGAATAATGACATGTTAATACTATTGAAGAATTTATTTGAGTAGTTTGAAAACTAACGTAGGGTTTAATTTTTATGATTGATTTATTATTTAATCTTTTATAAGTTCAAAAGTTATTTTTATTGGTAGGCTTTTAAACTTCATCTCGGTTTCCACAAAGTTATCTAATACCAAAACATAGTTCATAAGTTCATAGTCCATTCCAGAATTTTGGCGCCGTAATTCAGTTTCGTCTCATTTTCGAAAATTGCTAGTCCATAGGAAAACGTAATCGCCTGCTGCGACATACCCCATTTTTGATTTATCCTATATAAATGTTTGTTGCCCATGGTAAAAAGAGTTTTCTTCCATCTCCTCAAAAGACTTTTGCTGAGCTCGCCACAGAGAATGATTACAGAAAAGGAGTTTTGCAATATCGCGTAAGCCATGCAAAGGCTTACAATTATAATCAAATTCAGCAACAAAGGAACAGTAGACCATCCAGTGACTGCAAGGAAGTTTCCCATTACAAAAATAACAAAACCAATTCCCATCATCATGGTACTCCAATATTGCGACAAAATTAAGCCACCTTGCCCCATATTATGTATACATCGTAGTTGTGTGTATAATTGATACGATTTTGAGATATCGGTCATTTGAAATATTGCGGAAATACATTGCCAATATATTTTGGAGCATATTAGCCCTATTAACATATTAAAAGTTAAGGAGCGAAACAGTTCCATATGAGCCCACTGTATTAATATAAAACGAAATGTTAAGAAACCTGTTGCTTGGGCAAAACGGGGAAATGTAAACATTACAAAATAATATAAAGGTAATTATCTTTGAAAAAATTAATACAAATGAACCAAACGCCCCAATGATGAAAAAGATAGAGCTAAACAGTAAGCAGGCAATGCCTACGTATTCTGGGAAGTCCTGGCGTCGAAATGTTTTTAACAACTCTGTACACAAAATAATTAATAAATTAATATAAATTCTAATGTGTTTATAAATTTTTAATTTGTTGTGCAAACCTTTTCTAATCAAGACCCGTAGACTCTGTTGCTCCTTATTGCCTGACTGCACCGATTTACGATTTACTCTCAAAGTTTTCTCAAAGTGAATACTGATTGACAAATTCGTTCCATGTTTCCTCGTAATTACGAATATGGAGCACAATGACAACAAAGTGAAAAGCAATCACCCCTGACGGTATCAAGTAAAGAAATGCAAAATGAATATATATTGAAAATATTAGAAATCTTATCACACAGTAAATATTTAATGGTAGTTGCAGGAAAATCAGAATGTTTGCAAAAATATGTAGATATTTTCCTCTTTTTGATTCAAAGAAAATCTTTTCTTTGTAAACATTAAAGCACAGACAAAAATGATAACCTAGAAGATATTTGTAGATGGTCTGAGTAAGTCTTTCTAAGGATTTGAAGCCAAGAGGGGTGCACATTTTCTTTAATTATTTTTAAAATGATTTAATTTTTTGCAACTTGCAATTCCAACCTTTTTTAGTTTTTACCCACAATTGTTCAAGCAAAGTCATGCACTGGCTTTTAAACAAGGAAATTTTGTGAATAATATCCAGGTTTTCCAACTGGAGTCTTCGATTACTATTGAAATTAACTTTTTAAATTACAAGGAAGTGAAATATTGTTTTTAGCTTCATCACTTTCTGCAGTTTACAAGAAATGGTGCTGGAAAATGATGGCGAAAATAAATTGTCGGCTGATAGTTCCGTATTTGTTCATAAATATAAACAAAAATGTATTCTGATAAAACAATGGAGGACAGGTAATAAATAATCGTAATAAATTTTATGTATATCAAATCATAGTCTTTATAGTCTACCTTTGTAATTATGTACATTATACATACAAATATGTGATAGAAAATAATAAAAATTATAATAAGTTATTTTAGAGATATCTTTAATATTAAAATAAACGAAAGGGAGTAGACTATAGGAATCGGTAAGCTATATAAATATATCACAGTGAAAAGCGTAAATGATAAATCACAATAATTCTTATGATCATGATCACTAAGCGTTGGCTTGGGACTTTTCGTGGGGTTGCTTTTTTCAGCAGGGTTTTTAGTTTTTCTTGTTTTGTTTTTTATCAAAACTTTTAATAATTATTTATCACATCCTGCGGCATCCGTAAAATATATAGCCTTTGTAAGCAAGACCAAAATCTCCGGCATCAAGTGGCGATTTGATATCTTAAAGAAGAAAAATGAAAAAAACTATTTTCAATTGACATTCAATCTATTTTATTGTCGTATTATTATTGAAATCATTTAAATAAAAAATAACTTGCCAAATT
>VYYJ01005737.1:0-10587 GCA_021029165.1 Cyphoderus albinus
GTGTTTCCACACACTCAACCACGCGTCGACACATTCACTTGTTCTTTAGAGTAGATACTTTAGTTCAATAAAGGAAACGGCCGAATCCACAAGTCTGTCTCTCATGTCTCTCACTTATTTTCGTGGTCCGCATCCTTCATATCCGACCCCGCTGCTACAAACTGCTAAATGATTTCATGAAAGAGTACAATAATCATAATATGGGGGAGTTTGACACTGTCAATGTAACATTGCTGCTGAATCAGGTGATTATATTACGAATATCTTTCCGAAAAAGTTTGGGATTGTTTAAATAGTATATTTTAATTGTTTTGTTTGCGTATATTAAATAATATATGAAAATGTTCGTAAATACCACAAACTAATGGAATTCTCATTCAAGATCCACGATGCTCATCTTTAAAGCGAATATGTAGTAGCGTAATCGACTATCTTGTTTGCAGAACGCCTGGGAGTTTTTGTCCACAATTATCTTACAAACAGTACCGATTTTAAAATTGTTTTTGTGAAATATGATTTTTCTCCCCATCTTCTTTTCGATTTGCCAAATTATGACAATTTATGCTTACATTATGCCGTTTAGCAGCCGGAACATGCGAACACAAGAATTTTCCGGACATACTTGAAAGTTTCCTTCTCCCTCATGAAATATTGAAATACTTTTGGTTACGGTGATTGTTAAGAGCGTCACCAAAATAGTATATGTGAGCATTGTGATTCTTCAACAGAGGTAGCGTCGGTGAAATTCCGTTCATCACAGGGAGGCATGAGTTTATTTGTTTAAATATCCGATATAAAGGTGAGTTATCGTACTTGATGCGGTATGCGATGCAATAATGGCCAATTACGTCTGCTTAATATTTATTCTGTTTGAAGTCGTAAATTGTTTCAAAACGTCGTGTTTCAAAAAATGAGGTTGTTGTTGATTTTTTCTTTTTTGTTGAGAATTTTTTATGCTAGTTTTGTGACAGTTATTCATAAGCAGTTTTACTTGTCATTAAACTAAATACCATTTAAATTTTTGAATACCATCGTGTTGTGTCTAAAACCTTGCCTTTTTCAGTATAAAACGAGACTACCTAGCTCAGACCTACTAGTATCCTTTGTGCAATGCCGTATATATATATATATATGATTACAAGACACTTTGAAAAGTCTATTACACAAAAACACAGATAAATTAATTGTAGCCACGAATTTAATGTTATTATATTTAATTAATAATGACTACCAAAAATGGAAGATTTGGGTTTTGTAACAAACGGAACTAGATTTATTATTTAATTATATTTTAGATTGGCATTTTACATTTTACTCCTAATACGTGGCATGGTTAACGCGAATTTTATAAATTTTCATTGTTTGTCTGTGGTGCATAAATTTTTTGTTGTTTAAAATGTTTTTATGGAGCTACTATTCATTTCCATAAAAACAATTATAGTTTTTAAGATGGACACCTAATTTTAGGATAACCTTTAAAATTCTAAATTGTTATAACATCAACATTAGAGTCGGTTTAATCTTGGTAGTGCATTGTGCTAAACCGAAACACGTAAATAAAAATTGTCGTAAATGTGCTAAGCGAAGCGAAAATATTAACAATAAACATATTTCATAAAAATATTTTTAAAATCTGGACTTTTTGTGAGGTAAATCAAGACAAGATTCCCTATACTGGATATACCCGTGTCCGCTACTTCATTATTGGCTATAAGAATGAAAATAATGAATCATGATCGTCGTTACGAGTAATTTGTTGTGGTAATTGTAATAATTATTTAATGAACTATACAACACACATTATAATATTTTAAAATTCTAACAAGTTTGCCCAATTTGATCTGACGACTTGATTCACAAAATTCTATTACAGTATAGTTTTAACGGAGTCAAACTTCTACATACATTTGTCGACTATTTTGCTACTTCATGACCCTGGCACTGTTTAGTAGCCTTTTGGTTCGAGTTTACAATATGCTTTAATTAACTTTATTTACCACCTAAGAATGTGATTATTGTTTCTGTTCCTCAGTAACATCAATTAGCGCGATTGGATCAGCAAAAACAGCATTATTCTTCAAAATGTATAACAAAATGACGTTTCGGAAATGATCATATTTGTAATTCACACTTCCACAAGTATTACATTCGGCTGCTAATAAATGAAAATCTACATAGAGTTACATGTGCACAGACTAATGAACATTGAGTATAAATATATACCGGAATTTAAACAAGTTAAAGTTTGTCGGTAAACGTTTCAAACAATTTAAATAAGTATATACATATACATATATGTATTTAAACACGGTTTTAAATTACTGAATATATCCGCCATACCAGCATTTAACGAACCTGCGATTTATTAATACATTTTTTGGCTTAACATTTAGTAAATGTTGTCGGAGTTTCGCACAATTAGTTTGCAGCTTTGCAATTTGAAAAGCGTTAAGTAGTTTGTCGGTAAACGTTTCAAACAATTTAAATAAATTTATACATATTTAAAAACAGTTTTAAATTACTGAATAAATCCGCCATACAATCATTAAACGAACCTGCGATTTATTAATCCCATTATTTGGCTTAACATTTAGTAAATGTTGTCGGAGTTTCGCACAATTAGTTTGCAGCTTTGCAATTTGAAAAGCGTTAAGTGAGTGGGGCAATTTCATTATACCTTTAATCAAGCAGTTAAGCTTCCAGTTGTTACAGTATCACCAATTATATTGTTTTACGGGTCATTGGAAATAAAAACATCATTAATATGAACCAACGTAACGTTTTCATTTATTCATCAATTAATCCAGTGTATACAAACATAAATTAGTTGACAACAACTGAATATAAATCAGGTATTTTTGACTGGTGGTTAATCATTCAATAATAAGCTTTATTCAACCATAACACAAATAATTACTTATTTGTGACAACAATTTTTTCTCCACGAGAATCGATTTATACTAGGTAACTGAATCAAACTAAAACTGCCACAGTTACACGCAATACAAAGACAAAGAATTTTATGAAAAGGAAACATTTTTNTAGGTAACTAAATCAAACTAAAACTGTCACAGTTACACGCAATACAAAGAAAAAGAATTTTATGAAAAGGAAACATTTTTACAAACGTTTTAAGAGATGAAATAAGCAACTTAGAACTAAAACACTTCGCATATTCAGCTAAATATCAATTTCGAATGAAGCACTTTGTACCAGATTTACATGTTACCTACGAAATAAAATGTGAAAACTACTCGTAAACACCCAATCATTTATTCCTTTATCCGTAAACTATTTCAGTGTTTATACAAATGTGTGAAATATTTTTTACAAGGAGTTATTTAACATATCATTTTTATAAATGTACAATTATTTTCATCTGAAAGTTAATATGGCATTAATCATTTTACTAAACAAACTTCCTGGGACACGATGATTTAACATCTAAATTCACATCGGCATAACCTTATTGTGGAACATAATTCTGTTTAATATCACCGAGTATTTTTTAACAATATGAACCTTAACTATCAAGCGCGTGCCTCCTGTATCCTTATCCTTAATCAGTACATATTTTTCACACAAACCCAAGAAGTCATCATATCATGAATAAAAAGCGTCTCAAGTTATAAATAATTTTATCTAAATCGACTGCCTAAGCGGATATAAAATTAACCTATTTAATTACTACGTCTATGTTCATATTTTTTGACATCACATTCTGTTTAAATTAATATAGCTTCATTTGTTTTTGTAAACTCTATTTGAAGGACTTTTAAAACCTTTTAATTTTTCTGAATAGAATGAAAATAAAAATTGATGAAATTAATCCATTTTCTTAGTCCTTCTCCTGCCAAGGAAAAATGCTTCATAGAAGAGCTTTCCGAACAGAACCGTGAACGATCCGTAGACAAGCATGAAAACTTTTATGCTCACTGGGTGTCTTGAGCAATCCTGGTCTCCCATTTCTGCAATAAAAATAAATATTTTTTTTTCTCAAAAGCTTAATTGTGCTTAAGTAATTATTTAATTAACCGTACTTACTGATTAGGAACATTGTGTACAAATTGACAATCAGACCAATCACCATCTGGAGTAACTGCATGCTTGTAATTGTGTTCGAAATTGTCCTTGGGATTTGTACGTCACGTGCCTAATCAAAATTAAAATAATCTTGTATTAAAATCATGAATAAATAACGAAATTACTTAATAACATTTAAAAGTGTAAAAATTTCAATTTTTTATGATGTGAAGTTTCGGCGTTGTAAATTGAGAATATTTGGAATTCTTCGTTATTTTTATAACAGATATTTTACTGACATAATGTGTTTGCGTTATTAATCTGAGAGATTATTAGAAGAAATATCTGAATTGTTTAATTCTTGGAAAAAATTAAAACGTTTGAAATAATTCATCGTAAAACTTATCCGGTCCTCCCGTGCGTATCATCTTGTCAGGGTTCCACAAACAAACGCTAAAACTGGAACATCCGCACATCCCGGATGAAACTTACCACTACTACTCTATTCGTGAACTTACCTTTAAAGCGAAGTACGGGTACATGACGCTGTGAACTGCATAATTCAAAGCCACAAACCAACGAGCGACGGGTTCCACGAAAGGCGCAATGATCCAGCTGACGCAACATGTCAGCATATGATGATACCTTTAGTTTATTAACAATAAAAAAACAATTTTAATTATATAATCTAGATTTCAAAGTTAAAGAGTAAAACGCCATTTAGAAACTTTCCGGTACAAATTTCATTGAATCAGTTAATTTGTTGTATTTTGTTAATTTACATATGTGTGAGACTAATGTAAGAGTTCATATTTTATTTATATTAATATAATTAGTCAATTATAAATACTTACCATTGCAAAAATACTAAAGGCCGCTTCCTCAAAACAATGAACACCGTGTCACCGAGTTCCACATATTTGCTAAGAACGAACAGAAGTGTCCTAGAAATCACAAACAATTCGTTTAATAATTTAACTGATTAATAGTGCTTAATCAATTTCAGATGATTTTATTAAGACTAATCTAAAATGATTGAAGCTGATAAAAATTATGATAATGATCATGATGATGACACACAGACTACAATTTGTTGCATATATTAATATACGTTTAGGTAGTTAGTTTAATTTTAAACATCATTATAGTTATGTAATTTTATTGTAGATACAAGTATAATCTCGTACTTGGATTCTGGCACAGATCTAATGTAAGATCATTTTAGTTTTTTTAGTGATTGCAAATATTAGGCTGATATATTTCTAGTTGCGTTTTAGTAAAAATTATGGCAAAGTAACAATTGTTGATCAACTCAACAAAATTGTAATTACAGACAATGTAATGGATTATTTATTAAAATGCAACACAAATTGTATCATTTCTGTTCAATTCATTACACTCGTGGACTTGCAAAATACTGAATGCTTTCATTCGCTCTAGAATTAATAACGAATCGTCATGCTACAAAGAAATTAAAAGTTCTCGTATCAAACTAAGATAATGATAATTGACGTAATGATCATCCAAAAATAAGTAAATGAAGACTATTGCGTTACAGGATTTTATTACAGAAAATACTTAACAGCATTCTCTTTGAAGTGCAATAAGTTAATTACGCTGCAGTTTAAGCCAAGATGAGTCATTTAAGGGTTGCATAAAATGTTGCATAGCTAAGGATAGATGTGAACTGAACTTTTACAAAATATCAACCAAAGAAGCCAGTGAGTGATGTACACAACTTGGACTAGACAGGATGGCAATAAAATCTTCATCTTAATCTACGGTTCTAGTCAGAGACTATCATAGACAATTATTAAAATATAGTTTAATTTCAATGTCGAACTGTGGATGTCTCACGGTTCGGCCCTCATGTTAAATTTTAAGATCTTGTGTTGCCTGTAGACTTATGATATTGTAAAGTAAAATTAAAATGTAACTTAAAAGTAAGTTAGGTGTTGAAAATCTATTTTATTTATTTAACTATGAATAATGTCAAAGTAGTCACTCCTACTCTAATAAGAGTTTATTGAGGAAAGCTAAATGTGAAATTGTTTTTGTAATTATTGTCCTACAATGCCCAAAATATTGTTAATGCTTTTATTTTAAATTAATTCTTACGTTACACTTATTCATTACTATTTTTTCCCAAAATACGTTTAACCTTTCCGCAACGGAAAGGAAGAAAAATTACAGCAAATATAACCTGCGCTGCGACCGATATGATAGATCAAAACATGTAAGGATAGAGATCTTACTGAAGTGAATGTGAGAAGTCCGCTTCGTTCTAATATCTTCGTTGTGGCTGAAGCTACAGTACCATTTATTGCAAATGATTCAAACTTGTTAGAACTTACAAGTTTATTAAAAATCTGTTTGGCGTTGCTTTTTATCCTAAAAATTGCTAAAACTCATATTGTAGCGGATGATCATGATCATGTACTCATCTCATCACATCACAGAACAAAGAGCAGTGAGAACTGCGCTAGAAAACGATTCTTGCGTAGAGATTGATTTTTCCGTAATTCACCTTGTACCAATAAAACTCTGGGATTTTTTTGAAAACCAAAAGCTTCAAACCTTAAAGGTTCTTATCGATCTTAGATCAAACTGATTGCCTCTGAAATACTTTTACTTTACTGCATCAAAACTAAATTATCTGAAAATACTTTTTAAAATGTTCATATTCAATTTATTTTACATTATGTGCCTATATTTGTATGATAATTTGTAGGTACCCAACAATAAACTGAGAGGTTAACATCACTTGCTACTTGTTACGTTTTTTGCTTCACATTTTAACTTTTTTCTCCCAATAATGACCTGTGGTCCGGTTGATATGCATTTCTTCCGTTAAAAGCTTGCGCTTTTGAAATACCGGAATTCACAAAATTATTATTTCGCAATAGTTTATAAAAATATATCGTGGAAAGAGAAAATTTTGACCCGGTCTGGCTCACTGTGCTGTGTAATGAATCCCTCATATTTAATAACTCATCATCAATATCATTCTCATAATCATCTTCAATCACTTTACCAACTTAAAACAAATCTTGAATCAAACTATGTTTTTAACTCACCAGAATGATGCAGGTTCATTGGCTCCATCTCTGCAAATAAAAACAAAAACAAAATGTCAATTTAGTATAAAATACCATCATGCATATTTTTTCGTTGGCATTCTTCTAGCTCATTTCTAGCATCGCAAAAAAATTCTAGGTACGGATTGGTTGTCATCTAAAAAACCTGGTTTCTACAAAACCTTTCGCTACCTGACCCCAATCCCACGAAAAATCAGATTTTCTTCTTAAAAATATAAAATATTCTAGAGACAATGTGTCCAATTTTCGATATCACCGACGTTGTCGTCTTCTCATTATTATTAAAATCAACATCGTCGTCATACTTCACTACTGCAGTAAAAGCAGGCCAAGACCAGCGAAGCCAAATTCGTTATTATATTGCATTGCATTGGCATGTCACGCCACGCATTTTGTTTCATTTCTCTATCAAGTTTTTCCGATTGACTCAGTCACTGGGATAAAATCATTTCATTTCATTGCGGTCCCAATAAAATAAAACCAAGTAGAAAAGTCTGATTCATTTCTTGTCAAGTTATCAGTGCAAAAAAACTCAACTCCACTGAATCTGAACCGAACCCAAGGTATTAAAATGTAACCTAACTAAAAACTGGGGGTAGTGGGTGACGTTGATGATGCTGCAAAGTTTCAGTGCGTTGCGTCGCACCACTTGCTTTTGCTTGAATTTCCACTTTTTTTTTCTTATAATACCAAATTGGACACATGCACAGATAAGACAAAATGAAAACAAAACGCACCCAATAACGTCTTCAGTGCAAAAAAATGTTGCAACTGACTACAAATGTACTAGTTGAAAAGAGGTGAAAAGCCAACAACTTTTTAGTGGACACAACCTTAGCTTCGCTAGTCTTGGCTCTAGTCTGCCTAGTAGATATTAGTGCCATGAAAATAATATTAACAACAATGACAAAGGCCCATGGCTAGTTTTTGGCTGCTAACAACCTGTGCAGTGCGTGGCCACATGCAAGTACAATTATATTATATTAGCACGATTATTATGATGTTGCGTGGCTTTGGCTGTGTCGTGTGGCGAGTAGCATTTTCCTTGAGAATCTCACCTGACACAGATACTTCTGTAAAACCCGTTTGGGCTGAAGAGGATTTTGAGGAAACTTGGGCTAAATCTGATTAACCCCAATACAGAAAACACTCCAAGCGCCGTATTCCAATAGAATAGAGGACCCTTCAGATCAAAAGGCGGCTTATCACGCATGTAGCTCTGAATTGCAAAAATTGTCACTATGTACACAACTCCGGTGTAGAGCGGTAATTTCCAGGAATCCAGGGCATAGTTGATCCAACCCTCTTTATCAATCACTTCCCATGAGAAAGGCTCAAATATTGGGGGAATCGTCGAATTTCCAGCCGGAGTAGCCGATATTTTCTGTGAAGTTTTGTAGCTCGAATCTGGCCATTTTTTTAAATTAATTTTTCTTTTCTTTTGCAAAATTAAAAAAATTCGACGTCCGGTGAAATCACAGTTCCGGCCAACGAATAAAAAAATTGCACAAAATTCTCCCTTTACTAGGGGACAGTCAAAAACACACTAAATTCTCCAGGATTTATTGCACTTCCTTTTTGTTTAGTTATGAAATCCTGTTCGCCTGAAACTGATGCACGTCATCTTTTCATATCACTTCATCGCTCGAAAAACACATTATCAATTTTACTCTCCACTCCACTGTGTCCATGTCCACCACAAAACTATTCCCACTGTGAACTGTTGCAGCTTCTTTTCTTTGAAAGTCTCTGAAAACAAAGTCTTTGTTTTAGTAAAGACAAAGTTGTTGATTGTTTCGTAGCCTTAGCGTGTCTCAAGTCTCCTCTTTTCTCCTTCTACGTCTGATCACTGTCACGATCTTATGACAAGTGCAGGAACCTCTTCATGACTTTTGCTGTAAACTGATGATGTTATTGATGATGATGACGAAGATGATGACGTTTTAACTAAACTTGGATTAACTTAGCCTCGCTAAGTTAATTTGACTCACCTCTGGGATTGCCAAAATTTGGCTAGGCAATTAACGCCAGTTGCACTGTGATGATGTGGCCATTACTTAACTAACGAAACTACTGGAGGGAATCGTTCACGATACATGATGATATCGGTGATGGCGATAGCGATGGCTATGAATGATGAGGACGAAGGCAGCAATGACGATGATGACGCTTCTAGTAAAATCTTGTGCCTTGCCTCCTTGCTATTGCTTGACTTGATCTTTGTTGCAGCAGCAGCAATCGCAGTAGCAGCCATCGTATCATGTTTTGTTCCAACAATGTTGATGAATGACGAAAGTTGAAATTATCAACACACAAAAGAACAAAAAATTATCACAGATTTGTGTATTAGTATAATGCAGTCATCATGAAATATTTTATACGTTTTTTGTATTTTACTCGACCAGTTTAGTTACTTGGTTGCACTCTACTATGCACTAGTAATGCTAAAATATTGTGTGCCAGTAAGTCTCAGTTTTCATTTCTCACAATCAACTTGCCCAAGCTAGAGCTAAAGTAATCCGAAGCAACGCAACATTTGTTGCACGCACTCACACACACCTAACCTAAATAACTAGTAACGGCGAACAAGTTGCAAAAATTTTTGCGTAGGTACTACTGTACTAGTGCATAGATACTCTGCATGTTATTTATGCGGTATGAAAAAGGAGACGCTTCGCTAAAACTCTTAAAAAGTCTGAGTACTTAACTAACTCACTTTTTTGGTAATCATTATTCTAGTACTCACATACATACATGTATGTAC
The DNA here is from genome assembly GCA_021029165.1 of Cyphoderus albinus. Taxonomy (NCBI): domain Eukaryota; kingdom Metazoa; phylum Arthropoda; class Collembola; order Entomobryomorpha; family Paronellidae; genus Cyphoderus; species Cyphoderus albinus. The sequence continues at coordinate 9,886 of VYYJ01005737.1, forward strand.
TTACATGCAAACAGAATACCTAACTAATCAGACAGATGAATTAAAGGAACCAGATTTTTTTCTACGAATACGAAACCAAAACGCTTCTCAACACGAATAACTCGGATTTTACACTCATTATTTTAGATACATTTCGTTAAAGATTTGTTTTGCTTATTTACTTTTGCCTCTTCATGTTGCTCTTATTTACACACCCAAGCAGCAGAATGCAATAATGCAACAATCATCATATCATCATTTCGTGAGTGAAATGATATCATAAAACATGAAGCGCTAAGTACCCACGTATTTAAAAATTCTTTCTCTTTTATTTAACATAAACTTGCTGCAAATAAACTGCGTTTCACTTACAATTACGTATGTATGTATTTACGTACGTTACTTACATTTTTTCCACATTTTTCTTGCAGATGAGTTAAAAGTGGTTTATTGCCTTTTTTTAAATGCGTAAAATGAAAACAAAGGGAGGATGATTTCTCATCACACTAAAATTTACAGAAACCAAAAGCTGTCCATACATACATATATGTGTATGTATTCATATATAGGGTGAGTGCATAAATGCAGGGAGCGTAGCGGTGCCTATAAATAATGTTTCATTACTTTCAGCGCGGAATACTTCAATGAAAAATAAATGTTAATCGTAACACTGTTTAATTACATATATTCCAAACTCTATTAAAAAATCTAAGCTTCCAAGTT